>JXTC01000035.1:939913-1051022 GCA_002914845.1 Trema orientale
CACATATTTTATCAATTGTATTGGGCCATATTATTCTTAAGCAGACCCAATAAGTGATTTAATTAGGGCTGGGTCAGGATATCCAACTGGGTATGGATACCAATGTGGATACCCTGTTAGTCACCCAGTTAGGGTTTGATGGATACCCAACAGGGGACTATATAAAGGACCTATTAGGGTTATGGTCCATGTAGCCAAAATATACGTACGCTCAATTCTCTGTAACCCACCATCAATTACAGAGAATTCCATCTAAGTGACTTTAGGCTTTTAGGCTACAGAAGATCAAACCCTCTAGCATATACAGTTAATTACTATCGCTTCCGCCTTCGGTTCATCGTCCATACTACGGTATTCAATCATGGACTCAGGTATACTCAATGAATCCCTTACTATCAGTTTTACATGAACGATCTAGGGTTTGTGTCTGGTTTTGCAATCCCATATAGAATTCTAACACTCAATTGTCAAAACTAGAACTTTGAGCACCAAATTCTCATAAGTTAGATAATCATGGGACCATTTGTGCCATAATCTTCTATTATTTATGGAAATGTTTCGAAACTAATAAATTAAACTTGAAAAAACTCCGGCCGGCCATACCCATCTGGTGGATCACTTATGTAGCGTATATAGTACTATTACCGTGGGCATCGGATTTCAAAATTTTGGTTATGTATGACCTCAGCAATTATAAGTATCTTTGTCTCAACTCTCATGAAAATCATGAAAGAGCATTGCTATATTTATATAGCAAGTGCAACTGTGGACTTAGCAATTAGCATCATACACTGCTAAAATTATAAAATTCACCACAACTCATATTGTGGACATATCTTGTTTGTTAGTGAGTGGTGCCTGATATCACAGATTCCCCTACTTAGATTTTTTTTTTTTTTAATGAAACGTATATATCAAAAAATTAATAAATAAATTATGGGGAAGAATACTCACTATTAAAGTATGCAAAATAATACGTGTATATATATATATATATAATGTATGCAAATAATACTGAATATATCTTTTTAATCCTCGGGCTATTTTATGATCTTTGTTAGCTGATTGCACGTTATATATATATTTTTGGCTTAGACATGTTATGTACTGATCTTGTCTAAAACGCGTTATGAGTAAGTCTCTCTCATTATTCGCTATTAAAATCATAATAATGAGTTCTCAGTCGCTAAATATTGACAGAGACGAACGTTAAATACATACCGGTACACAACTTTATTTTATTATCTAATAAAAAAACCTTATTTTATTGCGAAAGGTGTATATATAAAAGGACATATTTAATGGTAGGTTTTATTGCACAAACATATTTGATGGTACTTAATCAGTAGCTAGCCGCTAGCGTTTCTTTTTTCTTTTTTTTTTCCCCTCCTCGGAAAGCTAGCTAGTCCTTAATGTGTTTTTATGCTTTGTAAGTATTGTATGAAAACTTCATTGTCAAAGTCTCTTTCTCAATATTTAGAAATAAATTGTGCACCCATTCAATTCTTTTTTAAAGCCAATTCAAGATTTTAATTATTTAATGGTGGTATTGCATTTAATTATTTAGTTTTAAAAAAAAAAAAGGCAACTGCGAACTTGACCTTTAATTAAACTAGTCGTTATACCGCCGCTTTGCGCGAGTTGTATTAATATTGCATACACTAAGACTAATTTATAGTTAGGTTCAATGTATTTCAACATTAAAAAATATATTTATCTCTATTTTTATTTTGATGAGACGAATTTAACACAACTTTTTGACGTTCGATGAACCAAATTTAATATAAGGATTCATTAATATTAAATTAAATATAATATTATATAAAACATTAAATTATGTATTTATCTCTCTCTATATTTATTTTGATGAGACGAATGTAGCACATTATTTTTTCGATGAACTAAATTTATTATAAGGTATTATTAATATTAAATTAAATACAATATTATATAATACATGTATATATTACAACCAATCATAGTAAAGAAAAATAATGATAGGACTAATCATATCATGAAAAAATTAGGATTTTTCTAAAAATTTCAAAAATAGAATGGTGATCAAAGAAATTACACTCTCTCTGCTTCAAGCTTAATATATATATATATATAGATTCGGCTAATTTTGAGCTTTGAAGTGGTGGTGACTCATTAAAATTTGAGTTTTATGGATTTTGTTATTTTAATTTAACTTAACTTAATTCAACCTAATTTATCAAAAAAGAAAATTAACAAAAATCCACTCTTTTTTTCAAAAAGATAAAAATCTGAACTAACATGTGCTAGTTAGTTATATTTTGTGGGAGTAATAACATTTTGAGTGGGGGCAGCTTAGATATATACAAGTTTGTTTGAAGGATTTTTTTGTGTGAAAAAATATATATGTATATATAGGGTAAGGTTTCAATTAATATTTTTGTTTTTGCTCCATAGATAGTTGTGTCATTGGATTTTAATCTAATAGTTATAATAATATTATTAATTCTACTAAAAATTAATATAATTAATACGTATATAAATATAGAAAGCTATTTATGATTTAAACCTGTTTGTGACCTATGAGTTGGACAGTTTTTTTTTTTAAATCTCTTTTCTATTGTTTTTTTTTTCATTCTCATTCCATACTTGATCCTCGTATTTTTATTCTCATTCAGTGTCATTCATTACCTCCCATTATTGCTAATACCAATTATATATAAGTATATTTTTCTTTCTTTTTTAATTTTTTTTCCTTAGGTTAATTATTTAATGAAAACTACTTTTCTTTGACCAAAATAGTTGTATAATTTAGAGAAATTTTTACTAAAATGCCCCTTATTTTAAATAAATGTGAAAAAAAATCTTGTATTTTTAGAAATTCAAAATAAGTACCTTCTATTTTAGGGAAATTATCACTAAAGTACCATCTATTTCAAAAAAAGTGTGAAAAAACCCTTATATTGTTAAAATTTTAAAATAAATACCTCTATTTGAATTATTATATCATTTGCTACATTTGACTGGTCAAATACTTCAAAAAAATTAGTTAAGTTAATATTTTACCCCTTATTATATTATTTTAAGGCACATATCATACCTGAAAATAAATAGAGAGAGAATACACATGGTCTAAAACCTCTTTAAAAAATTATATATAAGAAAAAAAACCTCTTCCGTCCATAGTTGCTACCTTTGATAGAAAAGAAATTTTTGTACTTCCAAAATTTTCAAAAATTTTAGATTTTTTTGTCTTTTTTGGATTTGTACTACAACTATGGAAGAATTTTTTTTTTTTTTTTTTCCATTTTGTCACTTTCAAAATTTCCAAAAAATTTATATATTTTTTTCTTTTCTAGATTTGTGTTGCAACTATGAAGGGAAGAGTTTTTTTTTTTTTTTTAAGTTTTAGACAATATGTATTCTCTCTCCATTAATTTTTAAGTGTAGTGTGTGCCTTAAAATAATACAATAAAAGGTAAAATATTAATTTTACTGATTATTTTTAAGCTTTTGACTAGTCAAAAAAAACAAATGATATGATACTTGTATATCCATATAGCAAAAATAAAAATATCCATTTGAAAACCCACTCATATATAAAAGCAATATTTTTAAAATTTTATTGTGGCTCCCTGCCTGGACTTCACTTAAATTTATTTTGTTTGAAATAGTCAATAGATGTACAACCACCATTGACAAGTAACATGGACGAAGCCATGACTTTTCTGTAGTGCAGACTAGAATTATAACAAATATTAAATCAAACCTGACATGTAATAAAGTACTACAATATTTCATAATAAATAAATATTAAAGTATTACAATTGCCGTAGCGAGTTTCATGATGCTTTTTTTTTTTTTTTTGAAAGCGAGTTTCATGATTTGAAATCGTTTTATAATAACCTCAAAAGGGTTTTTTTTTTTTTTTTTTGTGGAGGTTTATCTATGTTTTGTTTATTTTTGATTGAAAACTATGTATATATAATATTTAAGTTAAAAAATATAAACTATTTTACGGAATTCTAAAGTAAGACCGGTACCCTGACCCCTCAATTTTATGGAGGAGGGGAAGCAAACCTTTTTTCTTGTTCTACCTTTTCTTTTTCTTTATATAAAAAAAAAAAACAAAACAAAACAAAACAAAAACAACAGTGGCTCTACTTTTTTTTTTTTTAATTCTCCTATTTTTCTTTATTTTTCTTTTCGAAATCTAAGGTTATAGGAAAAAGTTGTTTGTTAGTTGGTGTACTATAACTTATATGCACTCACAAATTTTAGGCCAAAAACTAAGGATTTATCGTATTCTTCGTCCCTATTTTAGATTTTGTCTATTATGAAAAAATTATAAAATGTGACATTCAGATCTCTCTCTGCAGGGCAATGGAAGACTTCCCAATTAACTGACTAATACATATAAATAGGGACCTTTTTTTATAGTAAAAGCGTGTACATAATTTGAATTAAAAATTATAAATACGTATGAATATTTTAAAAAAATTATAAATACATATGAATATTTTAAAAGCAACATAAAATTGAGAGGAAGCTTAAGACCCACAGCTAGGGTTAGCAATTCGTGTTATCATATCGTATTTGGGTCAATTCAATTATGATACGACATGATAACACACCGAACACGATACAATTAATAAACGTGTGACATGGCACGATACATGTAACCCATTTAGTCAATGTGTCATGTACTTGTTTATGACCCGTTTGACATGATTATTCAATATTGACACGATTACTCAATTTTAACATGATTAGATACTAATTAATTCAACTAAACGCATGTAAAAATAATTAGAATTAATTAAAAATTATATTTAAAATATTAAAATATTCCTAAACATGTCATATATGTTGAAACGAAAACGATCCGTTTAATTAAACGTTTTATATGACTTATTTTTGGGTCAAGTAGATTGACCCGAAACTTACTCATTTATTAGTCGTGTTATATATATCAATCCAAAATTGACATAAAAATTAAATATATTATGGGCGCGTCTACAGTAGGGGCGCCCCTACGTAGGGCCCTGTCTATTCACCGTTGGATGGGAATCTGTATATAAATAGATTCTCCACAGATTCTCGTTATTCCCCACAGATTCCCATCCAAAGATAATTAAGGCATAACCCTACGTAGGGACGCCCCTACCGTAGCCATCCTTATATAGTATTTATATTATTTATTTCGTGTCATTTTCGAGTCATATCATTCTATCCTGTAAAAAATTAACATCTCTACTCATAGCCTTAAATCCCTCCGTCCCTAACGTCACTTCTCTTTGACAGGATACTAACTTCCAACAAAACACGTTATAGTTGTTGACAATGACATTTATCAACCCTTACGTCTCTATCCTTTTGGTTTGGACCACAGGTTAACTTCTGTGTATGTGTATATATAAATCTGTTATATATATATATATATTATGTTTAACTTCAAAAAAATATAATATATCTATATATATATATTTTCCCGCTGGAAGTGGATGTTTTTTAATGTATTCTGATGACTAAAGAATTAGGGATTACGCGCCTAACTGCGACACCCCTGATTTCTATATTTCTTTGCTTGGACGTGTCTCCTTAATTCTACAGTTAATTAAGGAAATAGATTCATGGATCTAGTAATTCTAGCGTGGAAGAGGACTAATTTTCTTAATTTCCGCGCATGTTTTGTCCAGAAGTAACACGGTTTTTATTTATTTATTTTTTTTGGAAGGCAGTAACATGTTAATTACTAGAGCATCAGTCCCCAATTAAAAGATGTATAATTAAGGACTTGAATATATTTTTATTTTCTATTTCTAGTTTTTAAAATGAAACGAGACAGAAAATAAAAGTATCCGAGCAAGCCTTATTATTTGGTTCGAGTAACATCAATTATATTTTATAATAATTTCTTTTTAGCCGAGTACAACGAGATCTGGCATTCCAAGTCTAGTATTCCGGATATTGGCGCCGGTCATGCTGTATTAATTCCTTTCTTTAAAATATTATCTTACACTTCTTTTTATTCGTTTTCCTTTGAAACTTGAAACTGAAAACCTTAAAATGCTTTAGTTAATTATGAAAGAAGAAGAAAACTTATCAGTAATCAAAGCTAGACGTATAACTCGGTTCGAGATAGTATTTATTTGCGTGGTGGTTTATAATGAGGATATATTGGTAATTATAGTGTAAGAAGTTTAAATATTGAACGTACGTGTAGTACTAGTTATGTTTTTACATATAAAGCAGATAGATATAGAGATGAACAAATACAGTGCATACATCTCCACACAATTTTATCATATAGCTAAGCTTACGTGCTTACCGTATGGAAAACGGTAGAATGTACTATTGTGATAGACAAATCCCTTACAAATCCCTTGGATTCATGTTTGGTACACTAAGTACTCTCCATTGTATTAATTAAACAAAATACTTATTTGGTTGTATTTTTGTATTATAAAATTTAATACAACAGTAAAATTTAATACAATATGAAGAGTATTATCCAATACGAAAAAAAATGTATTACATTGTATTATAACAATAATATTGTACAATACTGACTCTCCTCACTTTCTCCGTTTTTTGATTTCTCTCTCATCACTTTTAAACGGGCCGGCCTGCGACTTATCATTATGACCCACAGGCCGCAATAGAACGGACCCGGCTCAGCCCAGCCCTACCGGGTCCGGCTGAGCCTATATATCTAGGGTATATAAAAGTGGTATTTTTCAAAAATTAATTTTTAATACTAACATCTTAATACAATGCAAAACCAAACATAGTACTGCAATGCAAAACCAAACATAGTACTATAATGGAATAATATAACAATATAACTTAATACAATATATCAGAATACGACGCACCAAACGTGGCAACTAATTAATTTTTCCAACACGCAGCCAAAAAAAAATGAAAAAAAAAGGAGAAAAAGAAGAAAAAGAAGTGAATGACTATTTCCTAGCATTCTCCAATCTATCCTTGTCCGGACCGCTTAAACAGTGATTCATATTTATAGACCGTATTAAAAATGGCCCGGTCATGTTTAGTGGCCTAACAACAAATGGCAGGCATATAACTCGGTTATTGTGCTCCCGATCAAGGCTGACACTGTCACGTAAATGAAACCTTTGCGCTTGAAAAGTTTAACGGGGTCAGGTGATCTTACATGCAGATAGTTGTCACCACTACTGTTCGACCCTTGATCAATCTGTATGGCATGGCATTGGCAGTACTTGATTGCTGATTCATTATATTTGACTTCTTTTATCTTTTTATGTTTAAGCTCTAGATCCATATAGTTAATGTCTAACTCATACTGTGTCCAGTAAAAGCTAATAACGGCATCCAGAAAAGCTATAAAGAAGATCACAGAAGTGAGTAGTATTGCGATAAAATGAACCAACCACTCTTTTGATCTCAAGGACGTCGAGGAGGATCGGACCGTGATGACTGTTAACTGTAACGCCTGCAATACCAAGAACGCTATGGTGAAATTCTCTGCTCTCGTCCGATGGAAGCGTACGCGTTGCTCTTGCTTGTTGTTAATCAGCTTTAACTCTTCAGAGTCGGCCTGAAGCTTATTATCTTCCATATCCATGATATTAATTGCTGGACTGGCACGTAATTAAACGTAAGAGACAACTGATACAAATCTCTCTCTCTCTCTCTCTCTCTCCTTTTTTTCTTTTTCTTTTTTTGTAAAATTGAGAGGACTTGATGACAAGCAAGTTCCAACCCAGGATTTCGGGAAAGAAGAAGAATATACGAGGGTAAAGGATCATAAACCTCGGGGGGCAAAAGAAAAAAGAAAAAAGAAAAAAGAAAACCCGGGGCCTTGGCAACTACTACTAAAGCGGATAATATATAGGCGGTGTATGTGCTAGTTTTAATGCGAGATTGGGTGGCAATTTACACGAGATTTCCGAGATCCTCACGCGGTAACTTCCTTTCGAGTCTTCCGTCTTTTTAATCGTATTCAATGATGTAGACAAATGTTGGAATCACACTTGGCGGTCAATTTATGTATAAATTTATAATAATTTTTTTTTTAAATAATGAAGTAGACAATTATTTATTTATTCAAAAAGGCCCACCTGGCAAGCATATCTCTTTTAGTTGCGATGCGATAAGGATTAATTAGCTAGTATATGTATTTTAAGAAATGGTCTACGCCTGCAGCAATGATTCTTCTCTGTAATATCAAAACAAGAAAAACATCCAATATATATCCAAATAACGCTGCCTTAATTAATTTTCTATTATTAAGGCGGCCAAAGAGAAGGAACACTACTCAGGAACTGCTCTGTTAATTATAGTGGTTACTTCATATGGAGGAATGGAGCCAATAATTTTGTCTAGTAAGGCTAAAACTAAATTTTCGTCTATTTATGGGGGCTATTTCATATTTTTTCTAGTTTTGAGTGGGGCATATAATCTAAGGTAAAAAATGATAAATAAGTGTAAATTTTTTAGCTTCTTAACGTCAAAGGTAAAAAATTGAATGGGGGCTTAATGTCAAAGTGGCTCCGTGTGCCTGTTCATATTAAATTGTCGTTATAATGTTAGCATCATATTTAACAAAAAAGAGAGATGTTTCGCACAGGTGATCTGATCAAATCATCTGATCAAATCATCATGATCAGTCCATTTATAAATGCTATAAATGAGTCAGCTTTAGCTTCTATTTCTATCTATGCGCACGTCAACATGGCAAAGAGAGGGTTTCTATATATACGCTGCACATCCGGTGGGTGTGCGTGATTATAGAATGGTGTACAACGTTGCTTTGGACCGTCCACCGGAGAATCAGTTACCTTTGAATATGGAATTTGCGTGACTTAGACGTAGCGATCGACCAAAAGTAAAGTACCAGCGCCTTGCTCCGTCAACTAATCCAGTCGGATCTGACTGTAACTTGGAGCTGATCAGGTAGTGTCTGCTCGTCGTTTGTAGCTAGGCAGGTACAACAAAAGAATAATTATGATAATAAGGGTCATTAGGTGAGACCGAAAGCAGCACATACCTAACAAATGAATGACTTGTTTAATTTTCTTTTGGTACGTACATTTTTCATTTAATTCCCATCTACTTACTACCTACCTTTCAATTCGAATGGAAGTGATTTGTAGAGATATAAAATGAGTTAGGTGGCTCATGTCACGACCTAATACTACGACTCGATAGTGGGATCAGTGGCAAAATGAGTATTTCATAAAATAAAAATACCGTAAATAATTTTAAAAATAGTTCAAAAATGTTCAGAAACTTTAATTTTTCAAACTGACGTCTCTAAAATATTTAATTGAAATAAACTATAAAATATTTAATTGAAATAAAACTCACAGTTATGCGTCACTCATTAAACATAGACAATAAATAAAACATGTGTTCAATGGTCATGCATCATGCATTCATCTCATACCCAAATATAAACATAGGTTATATAAATCATATCCAAATTCCACAAATAAGCTTACAAAGTTTTAATTAAATCTAAATTCCTATTCAAGTATAGTAGGAATAATTTACCAAACTATACACAAACTAGTAAGCCTGCAATGCGTCAATCTAGGTCTCTCGGTCCAAATCACACTGAGTGCCATATGAGGAGTAAGCTAAAGCCCAATAGAGAATCAATTACAGGTTTATATATATATATATATGTATTACATATACTCACGTTGATGAATAATTAGTAATTTATTCAAAACAGTTCACAAATTCAAATGAAAATCACAGTCCAAAGGTTTAAACATTCCAAACTATTGTAAATCATTACATCAAAACTAGTGCATATCTATTCAAGCTAACATATAACTATGTATGCATTCATAATGTCCGAGGTATCCAAGTGAGTCACCCGTAAGTTCGAGCCACCTATAAAGGCGATCTTAAGTCTGAGCACCCAACATGGAGTACCGTAGGTATGGCGGTTGTGTAAGTGTATGAATGCATGCAAATGCTCGATGAATGACATAATAGGGATATGCACTATTTCCACAAAATAACCATGCAGTATTATTTAATCAAACCACTTTTAGTCCTCAAAACTGAGTTCTCAAATTATTTTGGATTTTCTAAAAATTTTGGCAGCATAACAGTCGTTTTTAATCAAAACCCAAAAATCTAATTTCTAGTAGAAAACAGTTTAAAATAGTATATATGACAGGCCAACCAATGTGACGTGCCTCTCATGTAGTTTATATCTCAAACAAGTCATAACAGGTATAAACACAATTTTTACGTATTTTTTAAGAAATTCCATATTTATTTAAAATATGTAAATTCATAATTAAACTAGTTTTAGAATCAAGTAATCGAATATCTATCTCAATTGAGTAACTAGATAGCGCTATTGTGCTATAGAGAGTGTTTAGCAGTCGTTTGGAGAGTCGGAGGTCGTTTTTGAATCTTCAATTGCTTGTTTGGAAAATTCTGTTTTCCAACGAAGCTTCAAATCATGAAACAGACTTCACCACTGAATTCTGGAGCAGTGTTGATGGCGATGGCTGGTTGGGGTTAATCGGCGACCTCACGACGAAGTCACACTTGTCGGTGGTGTATGGAGGGACGTCAGACGACGATTCTAAGCCATAACCATGAGCGGCTCTAATTTCCGGCGAGAGGTGAGGACGGACAGCGAGGAGGATGGCAGGAGCTTCATCGGCGGCTGGTGGGGTGGCACATCAGCTTGTCTGGGTAGTGGTTGTTTGGCGCATGATCAGTAACCATCGAAAGTGTTTTTCGAATTTGCTCAGGTGCTTCGGTGAAGAATAAGGAGAATTTAGGGGATTTAAGGACAATATTCAAAACTGTATAGCCACGTGTCGAAATCTAGTTTAATGGGCACTATTTTTGCCATTTACACTTTGACTCGGTTTTCAAAAATCTTCTTCAATTTCATCTTTAATTATTTACGTTTTGGTCCCTCTTTTTGAAAATTCTTTACACTTTAACCCTCACGAATCTAGACTAAAATTCAGTCCAAGTTCATTCCTTTTTTTTTAATATTGGTCAAATGACCAAAATACCCTTGTAAATCCAAGGGTTTTTACAGTGCACATTTGATAAGTCCACACGAGCTTTGTATCGGGTCTATATTTTTATCAAATAGCCTGGTACGGCTCATAGGCTCAGCCTGTAAAATCCCATAATTTGATAACGGGCACTTTACTAATTTCTATTAAAATTTTGGATTTAAATATTATATTTCAAATAGTTGGGAATTAAAGAGAGTTTGAATTAGGGGGCTTAAATGAGAGAATCATGTAAGAAATGGGGTCATTTGACAATTTTTGAGAATCTTTTAGAAGGGAATCAATGGCCATGGACTATTTTGTAAATCTAGAAGCTTTTAAACCTTAGAGATGTAAAGTAAGCTAGGTCGGGTTGGCCCAATCCGACATTTGATAAGCACATATTGTACCAGACCTAGGCCGGGTCTGTCTAAAATATGGGCCGGGGCCTGGCACGGCCCACAGATCCAACCCACATTTTATGCATGCCTTAGTAGGTCGTACTTATGCGGGCCGAATATGGGCCTAATTTCGTTGTTGTTTATGCTTTAAGATATCAAATATGGGTCTAAAACTCATTCATATTTTTTTTAAATTTGAATAAATTGAAAATAAACAAAATAAGTAAATAAATAACATTAAAATCATATAAACGAAATTATTTAATTTAGATTTTTTAAAATTTTAATTAAGAAATATGTATAAAATTATATATAGAATGACTAAATGTGAGCCTAATATGGGCCGATAGAAATGTAGCATAAGTCGGGCTTAGCCTGTGGGCCACGTCGGGCTGGGCCTATGGGTCTATAACTGAGGCCCAGCCTGACCTTTACTATATGTAACGGGTCGGCCTATACAGGCCTGGGTCGGTATATTTCCTTTAGAATAAGGGCTGACCCACATTGACATCTCTATTAAACTCCCTTACTAGCTTATGACATGTGTCATTTTTTCTCAAAAAAGATTTTAAATCCCAAACATTCCTTCTTCTCCTCTATACACAATCAAACCCATTTCTGATCTTCTCTCATTCCATTCAACCCAAGCCACAGCTACCCCTGGCTATTCAAGCGCCACCCGTCTACCTCCTAGCATCTCCCAAGAACCGCTGCCACCTATTTGTGGCCATGAGGCCAGCTCACGCACGAAGAGATGCGAGGGAACTTGGTTCCGCAAGTTCCCTCGTTACCATTTCAACTGAACTCAGTCGTGAGTGGCTGAGTTGCCTCTGCCCCAACCTAGCCAGACTGTGGAGGAAATTCTCTGACCAGCCGCTGCCCTAAATAATTTCCCCCATTAATGGAAAAAGGTAAAATGCACAATATACCACCCTTTTTGAAATGTTTTGGTATGAGCAGTCGAATTTCAATTGGACCATTGGATCGTAAAATGATTGTCAAAATTAGGATGTACTCATCAAAACATAAGCAATAACATATCTATTTACCATTACTGTAGCCGCCTCGAAAATCAAGGTTCGATCGACTTGGGTTTCGCCTCGATTTGCATCATGAGACTCAGGATTTTGCCGAACTCTAAATTCGATGAGTTTACTGTCTAACCTTGCTAATTTGAGCATGCCAATCGCGATGGCAACATTGGTTTGAGCATTGGGGAACTCATTTAGAAGCCAACCCTCTGAGCAAGTATTTTGGCGCTTAATTCACCACTTGGACCTCGAATCGACCCATCAGATTTACCACGAGTCTTGATAACAAGTCCTTATTATATGATAGAGGTAGGAATTCGATTACTTGACTTTATAGTGGTTTTTATTATAAATTTTCTTATTTGATTAAATATGGAATTTTGTGAAATGATTTGTGAAAATGTGTTTATGAACTATTTTGCAACATATGTCGATATTGAACTGCTTAGAGGCACGTCATACTGGTTGGTGTGTTATATATTTTCTTTGAAACTGTCTTTAGGCATGAATAAAATTTTATGAATTTTGCTGAAAGTAATAGTCATATTGCCAAAATTTTTGGAAAAATATAATATTTTTAGAAACTTAGTTTTTAGAATTGAGCATGGTTTGGCTAAAGACTACTGCATAGTTATTTTGTGATTTCCTAGAAAATGGTACATAATCTTATTCTTATCATTTATATTGTTGGAAATTTCGAAAAACGATTTTAGCAAAAATAATTTCCGCAGTTTTGTAAACAAATCAATAACGCTATGGAATTGGTATTTTTAAAATTTTTCTTGAAACTTTACAAAACAAAATGTAAGATCGTTGATCTAACATAAATCAATTCATGGATCTTAGTTTAGATAAAACCTAGAAATGCTTCACAACCACTGAGCCTTCTCTTCTATTCTCCGGAGCCCGTTGAATGATCCGATGTGTAGGCACCTTCTTGATTCCTAACGAGAGATGAGCGGATGATCAGCAAGACGCTCTTCCTTCTCCTTGATTGCATGACTATGACCATAGGTATCTATCCCTCTACGGCCATGAACGAGCTTGGGATTTCTCTCGCAGTGGCTTGGCTCTCTTAGTCTCTCTTTTTCTCTCTGTATCACGTTAAGTACAGTTACTGTGCATGTAATAGGCGTGTGGCTATTGTACAAAGGCTTAGGAGAACTTTTCTCTTAAGTATTAGAGAGGTATAAACCCTATTAGGCTTATTGGGCTCAACTGACCATTCAATTAGTTATTGGGCTATGTATGAGTTAGACAGAGGACCTAATGGATCCAAATAGTCTAAGCTCCAATGGACTAATTACCTACAGTCATAATTAACTCTTAATTATGACTGGGCCTTGTCCACTAATATTGGGGTACTCCACTATAGGCCCAATATTGCACTTTTAAATTAAACGTCATATATTTTCTGTGAAGCTAATTAACACTTTAATTAACTTGATCCATTTAGCATATACTATACCTGCAGATATACCCTATGTGCAATGTCATACTAGTGAGGTGAAATTATCGTATTACCCCTCTAGTATATATTTACCTTTGAGTTGCTATTTTTCATCTAATGGATAATAATTGACTACAGTGTTTGTAACTGTCCATACAAAAACAGCCAAATTCACAAAGTGAATACCTGGCGCCTGGTTTTTATTATTCAAGTCATTGAAAAAACTCAAAGTGACATTATATGTATAGTGTCCAAATCATGAAAGACGTTCTCGTCAATTCACAAATCTTATCTTCCAAGATACCGGAGTTCATAATCGGAACTAGTCCTTTATTAAGTCAAAAAGATAAAACTTATGAAAGCAAATCCGATAATCACTAGGAATAAAATAATCTTTCAATAGTGCTAGATTAGTTAAAGATAGAATATTGAGTTACGGCACTTAATCTTAAATTCTATTTTCACTTAGTCCAGTTCAATGCACCTATAACTTTCTTATAATGCACTAGTGTTTCTATCCGAAGTCAGACACTTCGATGATTGGAGACTTTATCAATCACGTTGAAATAAACAACACTATATTTTATGGCAAAATAAAGTATTCCATCTTTATTTGCAGAATGTGAACTTTTTATTTGGACATAATAAAATAAAGAATTAGTCTCCTACATGTGAACACTTTACACGAATAATTTTTTATTACTCATTATTAGTCATGGAAACTTTTAGACATTTACAGAATAGAAAACATAAACATCACATGTATATAATTAGGACATAATATAAAATTTATTGACAACAAATATATAACAATTAAATCTAATAAACATTATTTAGAATGCCAAACAAAGAAACTGCTTTCTAGGGCATATTCCTAACACATATATTATTTGAGGTATTCATACCACTTAAACGATAGAAGGACTTACGATACCTATTTAGAGTGCTTGGACTTGTAGTACATATTTAGGGTGCTCAAACTATATTATATTCTTACGGTCACCTAATTGGGAGGCTTGGATATGTCATGGATTGTATTGATTATTGTGTGATTGACTTGCACGGTTATTTACTTGTTTTGAGAATACATTTGATAAAGATTTGGAATTTTGTGAACCTTTAGACAATCATTTTATAAGGGAATTTCTTAAAAACTATTTGGATGTATAACTAACCATGCAGGACTTTGAAGTAAATGTTTCATTTATTATTAAAAACTCGCAATTGAATCTCTACTGAGCATTCGCGTGCTCACATCCCTACTTTTTCTCTACTTTAGGTTTGATGCCATCGATAGACATTCGATCGGTCAGTATATAATTACTCGGATTACTCCTTTACAAATTTAGCATTTCGCCTAGGCTCATATCACCTTGAGTGTATCTTCCTTCCTTTCTATGTACTTATTTAGCCATACTTGATTTTTATTTACAAGTGGGTATATGGGGAGTTGTATTGATGGTTAGTTATTTGAATGTGATGATACATTAGAAATTGTAAATAGACATTCTTATTTCTTAAATTCTTAGTTTTTAACGCTTATAACTACTGATAATTACAAAACTTCGGAAATTGGCCCGTGGGTGATTTGTAAACTTTTATATGGATGCTCTCTTTTCTTTTAAAATATCCGTTGTTTTTATACGAATTTTTAAAAAGGAACTTTGTCATTTTTAATAATGTTCATCGTTCTGAAAGATTTTGAAATTACAGAACTTTTTCCAATAATTTTGTAAAAATAATTCATAGAATTTCGCCTTGTGAAATTATTATTCTGCCACCAACCCAGAGTTCAGGTCATGACAGAAAAATGGTATCAGAGTACTAGGCTTTATATCTGTTTAAGATCATGCTTGTGGTGATTTTTGTGTTTTAAGAAGTTTTTGAGAAAACGTTTGACAAATACTTCATACACCACTCGAAAATTGGCTAAGTAAGTTGACTTCGTTCCTATTCATTTTAAGTCATTTATTAATCTCATTAGAGTGGAACTCTAATATCCTTAGAAAGACAACTTCCTTGAAATTTATAGTCTTAGGTGTGTCAGATTGACATAAGACTAGTACACCTTATTGGCGTGGATTTTGGTCCATAAATCAACATGTGTCACGAGCTTTTAAGTGATTCTTTTTAAAAGAAGCTAAAACCCAAATTTAATATAGGTGTGTGGTCTATACAACTGTGAATAAGGTTATAGATAGACTTTTCATCAGCTGATGATGATGATACCAGTGCGGTACTTCCCTAATCCCTCCACAAATGATGTTACTGGAGTACTAAATGAAGTACTGAAATGAATAGTGATAGTACAATGTATTTTTGGGAAGTAGCGAGAGAGAGTAGATGAAGTGAGTAGAAATGGCAAGGAGACAAATAGGAGTTTAGGGAATTATGGCTGTTTATTCTTTTTCAGGTAAATATAGGACTATTTATAGTAGCTCTACAATCCTAACATGCTAGGATTGATGTCCACGTGTCCCTGAAAGGAAAAAAAGGAATCTCACCTACCTGCTCAACAAACAAATGTTAGGCGATTGGGTCAAGTATTAGCATATATGCAGCTTACGTCACCTTTTGTATGTTGAGGTAATAATGTGGTGTATGTTACGTGGTCAGAATTTTGCATTCTCCTGAGTGGTCAACCAACATGCTTGTCCATTGATTATTGGTGGTCTATGAGTAATAACCCTTGGCTCGTTCGTGCAAGTTATAATATCTGACTAGGATTCAGTCTCCCAATTTGAGAACTTGGCTTGTCTTATGCCATCCAATAAGGTTACTAACTTTCCAGGAGCTGCTCAGATTATAATAAAATAAGTGTCGTTTGGTGTTGAGTACGACACATCTTTTTAGAGTTTCCTCGAAGACCATTATGTCATCTTTTGATGGGTTGGGAGAAAATACCCACAACACATATAAATGAAAATATTTAATTAAGATTTTTTTATATTTTCAATTAACAAATATATTTAAAATTACACATAAAATGGCTAAACGCAAACCTAATATGGGCCTGCAGAAATGTGGGCTAGGTCAGGCCAATGGGTCTATTGATAAGACCCAGTCTGGCCCATACTCGATTAATATGGAACGGGCTAGACCGATACCGTATTTTTCCTTCAGAATATGGGTTGGCTAATATAATCTGGCCTATATTGACATCTCTAGTGATTTGTTACCTTCTGATCAAGCTATGAGGTAACAATAGTGCCCAACACCGTATGAGATGTAATTCTGTCATTAGGTGATGATAATCAGTAAACTGGATCACACATGGATTCTGCATGAAATACAATTCTAATCAACCAATAACAAACTACCATATCATGTAGTGTTGAGCACCATATAATGTCTCTTAGTATTACTCTATTTAAAATTAGGGAAAATGATGTGACATTTTATCATTTTTTTTAAAAAAAATTTGGCATTATGATTGCCCCTGAATTTATAGTCAATATACATGTGGTCGCTAATTTTTGTTATTCTTGCAATTAAGTCTCCAAATTCTGGACATAATTAGACATGTGCAACAATGCAAGTCACATATCACATATAGTGTTTCTTAATTTAGAAATATGACGGGCATTTCACTTGTAGTTATTGATTTGAAGGTAAAATTTAAAAAATTAGAGAATTTGAATTGAAAAAATTTTAAAATTCAAAATTTTAATTATTCCAAAACTAAATAACATTAACACTAAATTATACCTACATACAAAAATTTAACAAAGCTAAACTTGAAATTATTTAAAACCCATTATTTTTTTTATAAAAAATACAGTGGTTGTTGTTGTTTTTTTCAAGGACTTTGGTTGGGCTTTAATATGAAAATTAAAAAAAAATTCAAATTCAAATGTTGAATTAATTAAAAATATAATATAATAGTTAAAAATCACTTAATAAAACTACCCAAAATACTAAAATTAACTCTTAAATATAATTCATACTTAATTAACATTATATATACAATAGGGTTAATTACAACAATAGCCTCTGAACTATAGCCATTGTAACATTTTGGCCCCCTGAATTTTTAACTTATTTAGAAAACTACCGTGATTTATGCAATTGTTGTAAAATGATCTATTTGTCATAAAATATGAATTTTTTAACGGAAATGAGACTCATGCAAAGCAATTGCTCATTCAACTCTATAACCAAAGTATTCAACTGCGAATTAGTAGTTGTTTTGAGATGCGACAAAATTTATAAAATTAATCACTAATTAAAATATTAAGTCACAAAATAATATGATAATTGTGCAATATAGGGTCAATTAAGAAAATATGAGGTATCAAATTTGTATTGGACAAAGGAAGAGTTTGACAATGCAAGACAAGTGTTAATTTTATTTTTTTTTTAACTTTTCATTCAAACCTATTAAATGTTCCTCTGTTTCTTTTTGTTCTTAAACCTGTAGCCAAGAAAAACAACCTCCTGACGTATTTTTTTTTTTTTTTTTTTTTTTTTTTTTTTTTTTTTTTTTTTTTTTTTTTTTTTTTTTTTTTTTTTTTTTTTTTTTTTTTTTTTTTTTTTTTTTTGTTTTTTTTTTTTTTTTTTTTTTTTTTGTGCTTTTTTTTTTTTTTTTTTTTTTTTTTTGATTTTTAATTTACAACGTTTCTTTCGTCTCACAGCCAATCCAAGTTCACCGGTATATCCCTATATATATATATATATTATATAATAATAATAATTATTATTATTATTGTGCAAGTTTTGGAATGCTGAGCTACCCACCTATTATTTTCACTTACTCTAAATATTTGCAGGGTGTTGACTTACTATGTACATTATGGTAACACAACTGCTAACCTTTAAATTGTGGATTTTAAACATTGACAGAGCTGTGAGGTTGCGTTGTTTAACAATCTAAGTTGTATAATGTAACTGTTCTGTTTGAAACCACACACGTTATTTTTAGTACTTTAAATACTCGCAGATTTATGGGGATAAGTTGTTGACGAGTTAAATTTGCTACACGTAACTACAAAAGATTGTCCCATGTAAGCACTCTGGCCAACCTCTCACGTTAAATTTAACACTTTTATTTATTTATTTTTTTATCTTTGACAAAATAACTGGAATCACTTGTGTTAAAGATCTAATTTTCTAATTATTTATTTTTAGTATTTTTTATTTATATTTCTGACTGAATGGCTAGAATCGTCTGTGTCAGAAAAATAAACCATCTTTTTATTTATTTTTGATTAACTGGTAAGACTTATTGATAACTCTATGAAAATAAAATTATTTGTACTCTTTTATATGTTAAATTTTTTATCTTTTAAGTATTTTTTGATATAGGTTTTAAATAATTTAAGTTATTTTATTTTAATTTAATTTAAGTACTTAGATTTATTTTTATTGAATTATCTTTTATTTTATTTGAATTAGGTCTTTAATTTAATATCATTTGGATTAATGTATTTGATTTAATATTATATTATTTGATTCAGATTAATTTGTTTAACTTTATTTGATTTCTTTTTAGTTTAAATAAAAGCGAAAAAGAAAGAAAGAAAAATCGGAAAAGAAGCAGGCATTTGACGCACGCGTGAGGTGCACGCAGAAGCACATGCGCATGGGAGGCAGAAGATCAGGTGTGGGGCCCGTGTGCGTCAGGTTTGCTGCAGTAGCTTTGGCCATGCCGGGTCGTGTGCTTGCAAAACCAGTGCAACCGGATTTTTCTCCATTCTTCAAGCGCCACGTCAGTGTACTTTGGTCTCCTTTCTCTTCAGCAAATCACGTGCAAGATAAGTGCGAGCTCACACCTTTTAGTCTACACTGGATCATTTCAAATGGCTCAGAAACGTGCAAACAACTAAAGCTAGCTCAGTTGGTCCAGAATTTGAGGTATGTGTGTGTGAGTTTGGGAGGTCAGAGATTCAAAGGTTGTATGAGTTATTTTATTTTACCTTTGTAATAAGTAGTGGTCATTAATTAAGCCCCACTTAAAAAAAAAAAAAAGAGAGAAAAGGAAAAATAAAGAGAAAAATGAAGAGGTGATATATTATCTGACCAATCAGAACATATCTAGAGAAACGTGGAGACTGAGAGAATACTCTACTATCAGCTATAAAATACCCAGAACATAAGGGACCAAAGACACTAATTTTGAGAGGAAAAATTCTACTTTTTCAAGAGAGATAATGTGAGATGAGTTCAGGGGTAGGATAGGTTTTTAGATAGGTTTTCTAGATAGGTTAGAGAGAGTTAGGCCCCGTTTGTTTCGCCTATTTGAATGTGTGTATTTGAATGGAAATTGTGGAATGAGTTATAATTGGAATGGAAGACATTTGAATGGAAAAAATAGTGGAATGAGTTATAATTAGAATGGGAGTATTGGAATGGACCATTCAAAAACACCTCTTCTCCTCCATTCTCATCCAAGACACAAAAATCCATTCAAATAGTTGATATGACTGATGAACCATTTGAATGGAAAAACTAAATTGTTGAAACAAACACTCATTCTAAAAGACCATTTGAATGGAAAATTTAGAGTTGTTGAAACAAACACCCATTCAAATGGATTTTCCATTCCAATGGAATGGAATGGACGAACCAAACGGCCCCTTAGTTTTTCTGTTTTTCCATTTTTGATCTCTTAGAGTGCGCCCTTGTACATTTAGTTTGAATAATTTTTCAATATTTTTAATTTCAATTCAAGAGATTATATTCTTGTTTTTCATATAAATTCAATCATGCTATTTTCATGTGATTTAAGCTAGATTATAATTTTTCTTGGAATATTTATTTTGCGAGTTAATCTTTTACTGCATTATTATCAAATTGATATATTGTCGATTTAGGATAGCTAGTAAGATAGATTATATTGGTTTTAGTTGGAAGGATTTTTCATATCTTTGCTAAATATTCGTTCTTCAATTCTATATTTTCCGGTTATCTGTTTGGGATGTGAAACATATAATTAAGTAGTAAATAGAAATCAAAGTTGGTAACAGTTAAACGAACAATTAAGTGAATCTATTTTTCTCATATTAGTATTTTAATCTATTTTATTGCTTTATAATTATTTTAATTCTCTAAATTATTTGATTATTTATTTTATTTTCAATCTTTATTTTATTTTTGTCACATTTTTATTGTTGGTTTAACTTTTTTATGGGATCGACACCTTAATCAATATTGTGATAGCCGTGTATATTTTAAGCGTAGACACCTACGTCAGAAATACTGGCTATCTAACACGTGGTGATGGTCATTGAAACCACCCACATATATTTACTTGCAAGTCGTGCTATCAAATACATCATAATTTTCTAACTTGTGGATTTATATTGTTATAATTTTTTACGTCATTTTCTCCAGTTCTATCATTATCTTGCTTATCCTTAATTAAGTACTTTTATGATTAATTAATTTCTCTTTATCACAAAAAAGCACCCTCGAGTATTAATTGGTCACTTCCCTAGGTGGCAGCCAAGGGAAACAAAGTTTCTTCAGTGTTTTCAATATCTCAAAAATCATCTCAGAACTCTGCCATTCTTTGTTTGAAAATAAAAAAAGCAAAAAGAGGAAAAGAAAAAAGAGAGGAAAAAAAAAAGAGAGGAAAGAGAGAAAATCATCTCATCCTCTCAAAATAGTTAAGCAACAAAATCCCCTAAATATTGAAATCTCTATTCTCTTGACTCAGATGGCGGTTTTAATAGATGGCATGAAGCAATCTCAAGAAGACATGCAATTATCCCGTGCTCAAATGCTCCAGAAAATAACCACCCTAGAAAAAACACAAGGAGCAGGGACTTCAGCCTAATCAGAATAATAATTTTTATGCATCTGAAAATCAGAATCCCAATGTCACAAAAACACAAGATAATCCTGCCAATCCTACTACCACAACCACAGTTGGTACTGACAATGAAGCTTTAAAAAGTTTTATTACAAAAGAATAATTACAAAAAATACTCAAGTTTGAAGCAGAAAAACTAGTAAAATTGTTGTAGCAGTGGACTTCTAACCTCCTTATCCTGTCAGCATTCTTTCCAAGCCATACCCAAATAAGGATTACACTAATCCTCCGTTTGAGAAATTCGATGGGAAGAAAGGCAACAATAGGGAACATATCATTAGTTTCCTATATGATCTTAGAATTTATGCTAGTAACTATGAATTGAGGCAGAGAATTTTCAAAACTTTTTATAGACCGAGCATATTCATGGGTTGTCAATTTACCATCAAGCAATATTGGTAGATGAGAGGAATTGATAACAACATTTGTACAAAAGTTTTTACCATAGAGTGCAAGTTGGGCTTATATGATCTTTCCAACATAACACAAAGGGAAGATGAATTGCTTATAGTCTATGTGAACACATTCAAAGAAATAGCTCTTAACTGCAAAGAGATTATCTCAGTTCAAGAATTAATTCAAGTATGAATTAATAGAATGCAGGCTAAGTACAAAATTCAGCCTAAATGTTGCTAAATTAATGTTCAAAGTAAGAAACATTGAAGCAATAGTGTCAAAAATGCATAGAGCTGCGCCTGATAAAATAACTACTACTGAAAATTGTAATAGACTAACTTCCTCAAAAAGAAGAAAAAAAATTGCTACAATTGGCCGACGCCAACTAAGATAGAAGAAATCTTCCAATTTTACTGGAAATACCACTTCTCAAATATAGAATCAACACTCTACTACGAGTCTAGATATAAGATAGGATTCTAAAATGCCCACTACCAAACAGACAATCAATGCTTTAGTTTATGAACAAATACTACGTATTGACCCTTATGGTATAGTTAGCAATTTTACCTATAGTACTCGTATTATACCAGTAAATATGTAATTTTGAATTAAACGGCCAAATTATGTACTTTTGTCAATTTACTTAAAAATACTTCTCTTTTTCATTGAAAAGGAATTATACCCGTATAATATACATACGTATCTTTTACTCGTATAAAATACTTTTCACCAATGTCATTTTCTTTATCTGAAGTTCTATTTTTCTTTCAAATTCATTTTATTTTTGTCCCAATAATTTATTTTGTTATTATCTATCACGTAATATTTATCTTGTTTTAAACTATTTAATATTTAATCAATTATCAATAAGTATAATATAAAATTTATGATAAATCAAACTAAATTAGGTGACAATTGTAATTTTTTCATACAAAATTTGAAGCTTTTATCAGCATATTTTCAAAATTAATCGTATTATATATGTATAAATGAATTTACAAATTTTAAATGTACACATATTTTTATGCCGAATTTTTAAAATTATTTTCTCATAAAAATTTGGAATTATAATAATTTGATTTTCATCCCCATATGTTGCTAAATATCCCTTAAAGTTCTTGAACTTTTATGATATGCCTCAAAGTTCTTGCTAACAAGATTCTCAACATATTTATAAAATGATTATGCTTTGAGTTTTAATTTAACTTTCAGATGTTAGACAAAATTTATGGATTGAAGTAACCTAACACATTCTTAAGATTATCATGTCAAATTATCAGGATAGTTTGTTAAGGAGAAGAAGTAATACCCGAATCCATTGCTCTTGTGAACTAGAAAAACTTTCTCACGATCACACCAAGAAAGATAGAGCACAATCACAATCACAGCAACAAGAATATGAGGATCAATGGTCTGCCACAATCAAATCTCCAAATAGCACTAATGGTCTAGTGGTTTCCTTACTCCAGTTAAGGCCCTTTTTCCTGAGTCAAGTGTTCAAGCCACCATAGTTTCACATCTTAGTATTTTTGGTTTTTTTTCTCCTTTCTATTTTTCCCTTTTTCATTTATTCATTTTTTCATTTTTTTTCTTTTACCATTTTAATTATTTATTCTTTTTATTTGCTCCACGTTTATTTTATTTAATTCTTTTATTTTCCTTATAGCTTTTCTTTGTTTTTTTTTTTTTTTTTTTTNCTTCTATAATTTTTTATTTCTCATTTTAAATTATTTTTTCCTTGTTCTTCCTCCTCTTATAAATAAAAAGAGCTACTCCTTTTTTTCCCACTTAGAGACATGAGACACCATTTCTTTTCTATGTAATCTCTAACAAATGTGGAAAATATTTTTTTTCTTTCTTTTTTGTTGGATTTTTTTTAAAGAAACTGTTATATTACTAATAGCAATTTCTTTTTGATGTTACTATAGCTTATTATTACTGGTTGATAGTTTCTTTGCATATTGTTATTAGTAGTAACCAATTTGGTTTTTTAGATAATAATTTTTAAAATTAGTTTCTAATTTTAAAAAATAATATTACTCCTAAATTGGTTTCAAATTAACATTAAAACTAATACTAGAAGCTAATTTGATTTTAGGTCTCAATAGTAGTCAGTAACCATTCCATTAAAAAAAATAACCAGACTAATTTCTTGTTACTAACCAAATTAGTAACCAACTATTAGAGTGGTTTCTGGTTACTCGTAGAAACCAATTTAGTTTAGTTTTTGGTTTCAAGAGTAATAACTATTTCCTCAAAAAGAAAAAAACTAACCAATTTGAATTCTCGATAACCAGATAATTAGGTTTCTGGTTTTTAGTAATCAAATTAACAAAACTTTTCTTGTATGTAAGTCAATCGTAGGAAACCACATAGGCTTTCAAGAAACCAGTTTGGTTTCATTTTAGTAGAATATCCTGTATATAAGTAAATCACAAGAAACCACAAAGATTTTCTAGAAACCAGTTTGATTTCCTTGTAGTAGAATGTCTTATATATAAGTAAATTACAGAAAACCATAAAGATTTTTTGTAAACCAGTTTGGTTTCTTTTTAACAGAATACCTTGTATATAAGTAAATTACAGGAAACTATTTGGTTTCTTTTTAACAGAATACCCTACACGTAAATAAATCATTAGAAACCAAAAAAATTTCCAGGATGTGTAGTAGAATGTTCTGTATATAAGTAAATCACAGGAAAGCACAAAAATTTCCAAGAAATCAGTTTGGTTTCTTTTTAGCAGAATGTCATGTATGTAAATCACAGAAAACCACAAATGTTTCTAGGAAACCAGTTTGGTTTCCTTTTAGCGAAATACTCTATATGGAAGTAAAATACAAGAAACTACAAATATTTTCTAGAAACCAGTTTGGTTTCCTTTTAGCGAATGTCCTGAACCAATTTAGTTTCCTCTTAGGAGAATGCCCTGTATGTAAGTAAATCACAGGAAACCACAAATGTTTCTTGAAAATCATTTTGGTTTCTTTTTAGCGAAATATACTGTATGTAAGTAAATCATAGGAAACGACAAATGATTCCTGGAACTAATTTAGTTTCCTTTTAGAAGAATGTCCTATATGTAAGTAAACCAATCTGATTTTCACTTGTAAATAAATTTGATTTTTCTTTTTCTTTGTTATTCTAACATAATTTCTTATATTTATTTTTTTAAAAGTAAATATTTATTTTTCTTTCTTTTTTTTTTCTAAATTTGTTTTTGCCTTTTTTTTAAAGATACATAAGATATTACTTTTTTTTCCCTTTTCCCCCCCTTAGTTACTACCGGTAACCATTTTATTAAAATTGGTTTGAAACTACTTTCGTTTCTAATTTCTACTTCTTAATTAACTATTGGATTCTAACAAGTACACCAAATAGTTAGAAAAAATTAGAAAAAGTAATTTCTAGTTTCTAATATTAATTAGTAAATAGTTTTCGGCAACCACAATGGTAACTAGAAAAGCTTAAATAGTAGATTGAAAACGGGAAAAAAAAAAAGAAAAGAAAAGAAAACAAAGGCTAAAAAGAAAAGAGTAGTAAGGTTCAATGTGAAAAAAATAAGAATTTAAAACAAGAATACGAAAAAAGAAAAATAAATAAAGAAAAAAGATAGAAGATATAATGAATTTAAAGGAGAAAATGAAAAATAAAAATAAATAAAGCAAAGAACAAGAAAGAAGACAAGGTGAAGCTCATAAAAATTCAATAGTAGATTGAAAGTAGAAAAAAAAAAAAAAAAGCTTTAAAAACAACAAATATTAAAAAAAAGGAGTAATAAGGCTCAACAAAAAAAAAGTTTTAAAAAGTGAGTTTAAAAAAGAAAAAATGAACAAAAGGAATAAATAAAGGAAAAGGACATAAAATATAAAAATTGAGGATAACGAGACTTGAACCCAAGTTTAAGTTGTGGACCTATTCTTGCCTAAACACTTGACCAACTTTTGATTTTAGTTCATTTATATGACTTTACAATTAATTTTCTAAGTGTTAGACCATATAAAATGGAAATAATTTTTCCTGGGCCGTAGAAAAAAGTAATTATATGAGATAGGTCATGTTTTTGTCATTAATTTTTAGAAAGCTGTACTCCGTATCATTTTTCTTCGAATAAATAATTATTAATTGACTTTCAAGCAAAAAAAAAAAATTATTAATTAACTATGTGAGCCCACCATAGGGAAAGAGAAATTTAGGTGGATGACCAAAATTTTAAATTTAATTAAGTAGATGTCCACTTTTAAAATTTTATAGCTAAATATCCAGGTATATATATTTTTACACTTGATAGATACGCATATCTACCAATTTTAGTTACTGTACTGAAATGCACTTGGTATATAATTTTTTGTACTTGGTATATAAAATTTTACACTTGGTATATATGCATATATACTGGACATTTTGCTATAACATTTGACAAAGAGACATTTACTGAAATTGGGCCCAACATTTGGTCATATTTCTATAAGCCCCAATATAAAACCTATCATCAGAAACAAGTAGTCACCGCAACTAAACTGCCCCGTTACACAATTTCTTATTTCATTTTTTTTTTTTGAAACCAACAATTTCTTATTTCTTAGTCCAACTTGTTGAAGAAATGAGCGTGAGGACTTTTCAATACGGGACTTATTCCAATAGAATGTACCCTCGCCCTGGTCGCTATTCTTTACAAATTGTGTGGTACACAGACTTTTGTGGACCAAGACATAGAAAATAGGATGAAAACGAAATTACATCGTAAAGAAAGTAGACTCGATTTAAAGTCGCTTTCAAATTTCCAACTTAATTTAGAAAATAGTTGCGAGAAAGAAGAAGTTTCATATAAATTATTAGGGGAGGACTACAGTAGGGACGAATTATCACTAAAATACTATTTATTTTAAACAAATGTGAACAAAAACTTTGTGCTTTTGAAAATTCAAAAAGTGCTTTTATTTAAGGAAAATTATTATTAAAATGCCTTATATTTTAAAAAGTGTAAAAAAAAATCCATGATTGTTAAAATTTTAAAATAAATACCTCTATTTGAATTATTATATTATTTGCTACCTTTAACTAGTCAAAGGCTTTAAAAAAATTAGTTAAATTAATATTTTACCACTTATTATATTATTTTAAACCGCACACCATACTTGAAAATAAAGGAAAAGAGAATACATATGCTCTAAAACCTTTTTAAGAAAAAAAACAAATCTTTTCTCGATAATTGCTACCTTTGACAGAAAAGAAATTTTTGTCACTTTCGAAATTTTCAAAAATTTAAGATTTTTTTTTCTGGATTTGTGCTGCAACTATGGAGGGAAAAGTTTTTTTTCCCCTTCTATCACTTTCAAAATTTCCTAAAATTTTAGATTTTCTTTTCTTTTCTGGATTGGTGCTGCAACTAGAGAGAAGAGCTTTTTTTTTTTTAAAAAAGAAGTTTTAGATAATATGTATTCTCTCTCTTCATTTTTAAGTGTAGTATGTGTCTTAAAATAATATAATAAAAGATTTAATATTAATTTTATTGATATTTTTTAAGCCTTTGATCAGTCAAAGCTAGCAAATAATATGATAATTCAAATAGAGGATATTTATTTTAAATTTTCAATAATGCAAAGATTTTTTTTCACACATTCTTAAAACAGTGGATATTTTAGTAAAACTTTCCCTTAAATAGAAGGTACTTATTCTAAAGTTTAAAAAACATAAGATTTTTTGTTCACGTTTTTTTAAAACAGAGAGTATTTTAGTAATCCCATTATTAAAATTAAAAAGACACCGAACAAAAATGAACAAATTATTTAAATCTAGGAGTGGAGTACGATTCTGCAACTTTTTTCTAAAATTTCATCTTTACCCTCTCTACAAAGTTCTACCACTTGAATTCTACCCCATCGAAAAATTAGATCATACTAACGGTTTTTCTTTTCTTTTTTGTTGAATTATTCATAATATTTGTGCGAAGATTTTTGTTCACATTAATTTTTTTTCCTATTAAAATCTAAAAAGTTGTGAGTTTCATTTAATTTTTTGTTGTTCAATTTTTACATGGATTTCTTCCATATTTGAACATTGTAAGATCTAGGAAAATTTATATAGTCAAATACTACACTCCACGAATTTTCCATTATCGTATTAATTAAAAAAAAATCAACTTAAGTGATAAAAGGAATTTGGAAAAGCAAAAAACATTCTCACTTTCTCTACCCTTCGCTCCTACCTTACTCTCTCTTTTCACCTCTACCAAGCTTTAGTTTGAAATGCATTTTATATACGTCGATCAACGTTAGCCGTTAGGCTTGCTAGAGGCATTTACACTTTGTTCGGAGTCGGAGTTGTGCTCTGGATTAATTAGTATGACCTGTACTTAATTAAGACAAAACAGAAGATAATTGGGTTATACCATTAGAATGTACAGCAGAAAGGGTCATCACAACACTTCCACGTGTCGAAAAAATGATAGGCGGTTGAAATAGGAACAACTCTTCCTACGTATCTCGACAAGATTGGCGGTTGCAAGGATGACTCACTTAGTGTGCATGATAATAAGCAGAATAAAATAATATTAAAAATTGACGGAGGGGCATAAACCGACCATATTGTCAACTGGAGGCTAAAAGTAATATAATAATGCAATAAATAAATAGACAGGAATTTAAACATTACTAGTTGACTGAGGCGAATAAACCGACCATAGTGTCAACTAGAAGTTAACAACAGAAATAAAGTGCAGAAAAATAAATAGTTAGAAACTGACGAAGGCGATACCGTCTATATGCCAATTTTAGTTAGTTAGAGGGGTTAGAATTACGAGGCGGTAAATCCAGCCATATCATCGTAAATAATAATAAATAACTGAAATTAAAGTGCTGAAATTTAAATAAAGCGGTGTGACCGGTTACAAGGGAAAAACAACACAGATCACTAAATAAATGCGCGCAATAATTAAAAGCGGAGTAAAGTAACCGATTGCACTTAAAGCAGCAATACAGATTACTTTACGGGGAAGAGGATGCGTAGTAATTGATTGCACTTAGAGCAGCAATACGAATTACTCGCCAATGTAGAGATATAAGAGATGTATATATATATATAAAAATATAGAGAGCACAAAACCTCGAACTTGTGCTACAGGTCAAGCATGGGGTTGCGGAGAGTAGCTTGGTATCCAAAGATCGCTAAAGTACATAAGTCAGAAACTACATGCAAAGAAAACTTGTTATACAAGTTAGTTAAAAAAAAAAAAAGTGATGTAAAAATAACAAGATAATAAAAGATGGTATAAAACTAATTATTAGATAGAAAATGATATAATATAACTATTAGGCCTAGAATATATCAAAAAAATGAATATGGCTTTTAGGAAATAGACATGTAAAAATACCTAAGCCTACAGAAGTATTTAGAGAAATATCAAAACTAGGAATCTATTGATTAAATTCTACACATGCATGAAGATATATGGAAATGTATATATATATATATGTGTACACGTGTATGAATTTGTGTACGTGTGTGTAGGAACTTGATGAACAAGTTTAGTAAAAGATGCAAAAATAAAAATGAATAAATGACAAAGTATAACCACGGTGGGAAGGAAAGATGGTGATTAAATTTGTATATGTGTTTAAAGAGAATGGTATAAAGGTGAACAGATGAGGTTACGGATTGAAGAAAAGAAAAACAAGAAGAGGATGATGGTGGTGATACTAACGAGGTAATGGGCAATGTAAAGATTAATCAAGCTTCAAGGTTTCGGTATAAACACCAGAGAGACAGAAAGAGAGAGAGAGAGAGAGAGAAAGAGAGAGAGAGAGAACAAAGCTATTTTTGTCTTATTGAGCAAATGGGTTCTTCTTCTTTTTTTTATGATAGTGGACAACGTATATATATCATTTGTACTTCTTGGTCTGCTACAAAGCAAAAGGCTGTTGCATGCATGGTTACGCGTGGAGGCTAATGGTGCAGTAGGCGTCGATCAGGGCACATGTCACGTGGCTGCCAACGTGCCTTCGCTTTAGGAGTAGACGTGTGTTATAACTCTCTTTTTGTCTGGTGCTCTAACAATATTTGCTTAATTGTTCTAATTCGGTGTTGACAAGTGATCAAAAAAAATGCTTCTAATTGGGTGTTGACATCTTATCATAATTGGGGTCTTCAAATGGTCTTTTGCATCTTGTTGACTTGGCATAAATTTGACAATTTTTCGATGACGTCTAATTTTCTTAATTGACTCCATATTGTACAATTATCACATTATTTGTGACTTAATATTTTTAGTTAGTGACTAATTATAAAAAATTGTCACACTCCAAAACACACTTTATTCATCATGAACTCGTTCAATGAAAGGTACTTTGCTTAACACGTGTTATTGTGCCGGCAACTTGCCTTAACCAAAGAGCATAGTAAGATGCTGGATGCTAATTGTATCGAGACAAGGAAATAGCCTATTTAAAAAGTTAAATACGCAACGGAAAAATAAGAACAATTTTTACGAAGGTTTCTTAGCCGAATGACTAAATTTTGGGTAAAATTGGAGTTATCTAATACCATTATGCCTTTAAGTTTTGCTATGTTCTTCTTTGAATTAATTTATTTCAATTTTTTTTTCTTGTTATTTTGACGTTTTGTTTGTTTATATTTATAGGAGAATGAAATAAAGGTATTTGATACAAAATGAGGTGAATTTGTGCTTAAAAAATAGGTTGTTCAAATTATTAGGATCGAAGTTGAATCCGATACGGTCGTAATGCAATGAAAATGAGAAAATCGGAGCTTAAATGAAAAAATGGCGCATCTGGGAAGCCATGACACCAAACCAGCGGAAAAATAGCACTGTAGCGCCAACTCTCGGGAATTTTTGGTGCCGCTGTAAGTTTGCATGAGCCATCTCTTTAAAACCCTATCTTTGGGGTTGAAAGAGGTATATTGGGATAGAAAGAAAGAGAGAGTGACAGCTATGGAAGGAGAGTAAGAAGAGGAAGAAGAAGATGAAGACAGGCTCCAACCTACCTCATTTCTTGATTTCCTCATCAATATTAATATCATAGTTTGTTCTTAGCTTTTTTTCTTTATTTTCTTGTGAGTTTTTCTTTGTATTTTTCATATTTAGAGAGCAGTTTAGTTGAGAGCAAATCTTTGAGGGAGAATTCAAGGGAGCAAGAACTAAGCTTAGAAGAGGAGATTAACAACTTCCATGAACACCTTCAAGCTTTCAAAGAGAGGGAATTCTAAAACTCTTTTCTCCTTGATATTTTGTATTTGTTGAATTCCTTGTATTAAAATGTTATTGTTCTCAATTTATATTATGAACTAAATTCTTTTTTGTCTAGTTTTACTTTGTAAACTAACCTAGTATCTTGTATTTGTTTATTTCTCTCCTCTTTTATTAATGAAATCCATTGTTGAGTTATTTATTTTACTTTATACATATTACTTCTATTTAATTGATCACTAAATAGAGTATTGAGTGAAATTTCTATGAGCTTAGAAAAGGTATTAGAAATTTAGACTTAGGTAAAACAACATAAGATTATCTAGTCTGGGATAAATTTGTATAGGATATGAATATACCTATGTGAATTGTGCAACCTCTTTGAGAATTACTAAACTTAATGAATCTAGTTAATTTATGTTAGGAGTAACATATTAGCTTGTCTAGACACAGATGGAGCCAGCTTGCTGGCAGGAGGGGCTCAATTTTTATTTTTTTTTATATATTTATTAAATTTGTTAAAATTTTTAATATAACCCTTAAAAAAGTCTGAAAAATAAAATTAAGCCCCCTAAAATATTTTTAAAATACAATAAAATCTCATTAATTTACAATTAAAAGTTTGTTGCATTAGTTAATAAAAGAAAGTCCAAACCCATTTCGAAATTAATATAGCTCATTATTTCTTTTTAATTGATTTCAAATAAATTCAATAAAGAAAATATATACTTTTTAGACTTGCTTTTTTGTATGGCATAGTTATGTCCATGTGATATATTTTCAGCTTTTGACAAGAAAAGGTCAATTCACTTTACTGAGTATAATCCAAAAAACTTTTCTACTATAGAACTCATGAAACTTGATCATTAACTTGAAATATATATAATTAATATGCGTTCCAGCGAGAAATTTAATGGATTGAAAAGTATAGGTGATCTTGCATAGAAAATGGTTGAGGTAATAAGACACAATATTTAGCCTCTCATTTATCGACTTATGACATTGGCATTAATTTTACCAATTGCTATTGCTAATATGTAGATGATATTCTATTCTATGAATTTTTCGAAAAATCGGCTAAGTAATAAAATGTGTGATCAATTAATGAATGATAATTTACTTGTTTATATTGAAAAAGATATATTTAATAATATTGATAATAAACTTAGCTTATTGCAAAACGCTTTAAGAAATAAAAATGCGTTAAGTAAATTGTAATATTTATTATTATTTTTAATTATTTTTTGAATTATATACGATTCAGCCCCCTAGTGAGAAATCCTGGCTCCGTCCCTATGTCTAGGTATTTTTACTTATATCTTGGAAAGGAGTTTGTGAATATATTCGAATTCTCAGTTGACAACTCTAGTGGATTAATTAATTTAAGAGAAAAATTGTGAAATAGCATAATAAGAGAATGGTTACGGAATCAGTAAACCTAGACATTTTTCTTATTGATTTATCTTTTATTCATTTTGTATGCTAGTTTAGTTGCTTTATTTTATTTCTCTAAAATTGATATTTCGGTTGTTTGGATAAAATTAGGATTGACCAATTTTAATACTTAGTTTAGATTTAGTAATCAATCCTCATGGGTTCGAAACTCATTTTACTTCCATATCTATATTACTTGTGATTGTGTGCACTTTCATGGGAGTATGTGAATCTATAGTTACACATTCTAACCAAGAACAATTATCGGTGATTGAAAAAAATGATAATCATATGTTTATAAAACAAAAGGTCAAAATAGTTATGTAGTGGAATATATAAGTCGATTAATATTTATAAGATTGATAAATTATTTGATTTTTATGAAATATGTGGTTTATGGAGAAATATTCATATTTGTGATTCTATTGACCCGTATTACTTGAAAAATATATTTTTGAGAAAATCATAATATAAGACATTAGAAATCCTAGAGGTATTAAGATAAAGGCCTAAGAAAATTTCGAGAACTAGTATGTATGAAAGAAATCACTTAGCATATTTCGTAGTGTTTAGTCTATGGAAAGTGAATGACCATAAAGATGAAGGTTGAAAACTTTTGATATACTATATAAGAAAGATCATATAGCAGTAGAATTTTATAAAGAGATTATCAAAGATTACTAAAATTGTGAAGTATAAGTTATATAGTATATTATTTGACTAAGTATACTCACATTTCGGCTATTAGACTTGGCTTATACCCTTAACCGATTAAGTTTTAATTTTTTTGATTATTTTGAGTGAACATTGATATTTAGAATTCTATGTAATTTGGTTATAAGCATAAGATTTGTATTTGACGTAAGCTTTAGTGATTGGATTTAGTTTTGATATTTTGGCCTATTAAAGATTAAAGTTGGAGGAAGTGAGGCTAAAAAGGATTCTTATGGTTATTTAGAATACCTTACACATGATTTTAAAAATTAAATTAAATTTGTTGGAGCTTTATAATATCGATATAAAATAAATAGAATGTCAAAAATATATATATATATATAAGAAAGGTATTTTCAAGATTATAGAGATGCGATTCAATGGGCTACTAAAGGTTAAACAGGATTTTAGTGGTTAAGAATTTCTATTAGCTTTGTTGATACAAAAAGGTATGCGTCATTGTAATATTCTCTATTTGTATTTAAGTGTAAATAAGCAATCAGAATGAGAAGCGATATGGATCGATGAGTAAATAAATATTAAATGCTATCTAGCTTTCGATATTTCAATTACTTGAAATTATAGTAAGTTCACATTCTCAAGTTCATATTGTATTGATGGAAGGTTCGTTTAAGTTTTACAAGTGATGATCATACTTTTTGCTCAGAATTTGAGGCATCCCTATGAAAAAGTGATTATATTAAAATTTGTTCATTAGAGAATTCAAGGTTTTAAAATTTAGAGGACTAAACTTCTTTTTAGAGGGGGAGAATGTGACAATATGTGCTTTAAAAAAATTATTTATATAATATAATTAATATAAGAAAATAAAAAAGACATAAGAGTACTTAATTATTAGATATTATTTGAGGAGATATTGGTAATTGTATTAGAGACACCTTAAGAAACCCTAAGGTCTAATAATCTATAAAGTTTTATACATGTACGCTCTATAGAGGGGAAAAAAAGAGAGAAGAGACAACTCTATGCTTAAAAAGAAGAAGAAGAAGAAGAAAAAGAAGAAGAAGAAGAGGATGGCTATTGTTATAGATTACTGAGACTCACTCCTAAGGTAATAAACTCTTTTACTGATTAAGTTACATGTTCTAATTAGATTTTGGGGATTGAAATTGCATGTCTAGAGTTAAGATTTTGATTTTTCCATTAGTAATTTATAAATATGGGATGAAATTGATAAAAGATGAACTCCAGTGTCCACGATTTTTTCAGAGTATACTTTTAGTATGACTAAGATAATAGTAGAAGAGCGAAGAACTTCGTTGGCTCCTGAAATAGTTGAGGTGCTAGCATGTGTTAAAGATTGGAAACAAGCGGCCAAATGAAATTAAGAAACTATTCGTATTTGCAATGAAGAATTGGCCGAAAATTTCAATAACTTGTACATGAACGATGATGATGAGTCCTAAACTCATAATTAATGATATACTAGTTTTTTTCAAGTAATAATTTGAATTGTAATTAATAATCATCAATAAAATCAAATTCAAAATTTCAAATTTATTTGTTTCTTTATTTTTTTNTTTTTTTAATCAACTATTCAATTTTAACTTATATGATATATCTTATTTAATTATTATTAATTTTTTAACAATAGAAAAAAAAAACATAACATATTTAGTTTATATTATCTATTTTTTTTAAAAAAACAATTAGAAAGATTTGAACAAGACAAATTTTGTGTGATTTGGTTGGGTAAATTGAAAGTTATATATTTTTGAGTATTTGACAAAAACAGAAAATGTAACAATAGTTACGACTGAATTTTCAGGGATTTTTACTAGTCTGATTGGGTAGGATTGGAAAGCTTATTCGATAAGCTTTCCAACAGTATATATATCACCAAAAACGGACTTATAACCAGAGAATTATAGCCTATTTAAGTTAGCACTATGAATTTGGAAAAAATTCTGAAACTTTCGGCACTTTAATGTGATTGTAGCTTGTCCGGCTATCCGGACTTACCTATGGACCCCATAGCCACATTCTTGGTACTTTTAAGATCCCATGAATTGTAGAACAAGTCATTAAGTTTGGTAATTTTTAGAGATAGGTTAGAATTGTTATGAATCGTGAGAAATTGACATTATTGAGTAGCTATGGAGTTGATTATAGAAGATTCATGGGTACCAAGCAGTCAATATTTTTAGTGTAATTAGAGTATAATTTTATTATTATGATACTTATATATGATTTATGTGATAATAGGTGTTTGAGAGGTTATGTTGATTATTTTGGTTAAATAGGCAAAGCAAACAAGGTAAGTAACCTTTGATCTTTTCTAGTATTTTCCACCATCTAAAAGCTAAATGTTTAATTGTTTTATTATTTCTAATAGAATCATGTTTATAAGGTGTTCTCTTTAAAATATGATTTCAAGTAAAAATATAGTTTGGTAATAAGACTATTTATTGAAAGAAATATGTTTTATTGAAATAACGTAAATTTTGTGAAAAATGATATGATTCTATATTTTATACTAAATTATGGATCAAGTATATGAATTACTATTGAATATAGTTACAAGAAAATTGTTTTGAAATGACTATAATATTATAATGAGATGAAAGTGAAATTGTTTATGATTCGTTATTGTAAATAAGTGTTTTGAAATTTTTTTCAGTGACTATACATGTGGACCCAATTTACAAGGGTTATATGTGGAATATACTGACCTAGCTGCAGAGTTAAATGTAGTAGATTCAGACCCGGCTGCAGGGGTTATTTGTAGTTTATTCGGATCCAGTTAGAAGGGTTATTTATAGAAGATTCGGACATAGTCATAAGGGTTAAGTGTGGTCATAGCCGCCAAAAACTGTAGAAAAGTATAATTGAAATTGTTATTGATTAAAAGGGATTTGAAAAGAGATATTTAGAAAGTTGTTACTTGTTTTTACCAAATTGTTTACTAAACGACTTGATTTGAATATTTTCAAAAGTACTGATTTCTGAAACCAAATTTATTCTGAAAAATATTTATTAAATATTTTAGTTTACATATGCTTGATTTAACTAGATAAGGTTACTAGTTACTTACTGAGTTGTCGAGCTCACCCTTTTATTTTCCCTCACAGGTTTAAACAATCGTCTGTTAAGATATGACTATATAAGGGAGAATTTATTTAATAGTAATTCGGATGCATAGAAGTTCGTGATTGGAAGAGGGAAAGTCGTTCATCTTTAATGAAAATACATGAGAACCTGAAAGGTTGATTGGTACCAACTTACTAGATTACAATTTGTAATTTATATAGTCGATTTTTAATATTTAGAGATTTCTAATAATTGTCGAGTTATACATAGTTTGTAGATATTTATTGAAGATTAATTCTTCTTTATTTTTGTGAATTATAGATCGATGCATTACATATTTATAAGGCTTTGCTTTATAAGTATACGGCGCACATCTTCAGGTATGAGGCATGATAGTTTCTACTCCCAATGATGCCTTTTTCCTAAATACATAAAAATCATGTCAATTTAAAAAAAAATGAAGATTTGATTTTTGAGCAAGTTAAAATCTTGTTTATAGGTTGAGTTTTTCAAATTTGCGAGATTTAATTAAAATCTAACACATAAATGATAATTTCAAGGCTAAGATCGCAATTTTCTAGCTTAAAAATCATGATTTAGTGAAAATTTTTATCGAGTTTGATCAGGTCCAATTGAGCTCAATTGAGGCATTTTGTGTGTGTGTTTGTTTTTTTCGTCGTGTTAGCAAAAAATTTTAAAAAAAAAATTAAAAGAAAAATAAGAAAAAATGAACTCTTAAATTAATCCGTATAGGCATATAGGACTTATTAGTTTGATTTAATTTAAGTTAAAATATGTTCCATTCCACTAAAGTTTCATTAATAAACTCTTAAATTAAATATATATTATCCACTAAAAGTTCCGTAATGAACTCTTAAATTGAATATGTATTAGAGAAACTCATTACAATTGAATAAATGAAACTCCTAGTTTTTGTAAATCATTTACAGTTTCTCCCTTTTTTTTAATCACATGCTTTAAAATAGAGGGTATTTACGTTTAGGGGATCTCATAAGATATGCATGATGAAAATAGGGATTTATCCATAATATTTTCAAAACTAAGCTTTATTATTGTGTCACACATTTAAAATTACTTAGATATCCTAATCCCAGATATCGTAATCCTTTATAAACCCTAAAATACATTATTCTTACTCTAAATTGCTTTTGCTACCATTGTCACCGTGCACATCTCACCACCACCACCGATCCAATCCTTGCCATGCCTCCATTCGACTATGGTAAAAAAATATCGGCCATGATCGAACTTGTTTGGTTATAAATCTCGGTCGTTTCAACCAATTTTTGACCTGTAACTGAACCCAGTTCAAAAATTTCAACCATCATCAAGCATGGTCGGTCGCTATTTTGATACTGTCTCATCGCTTTCAATTTTTTCAACATGGTCGAAAATTTTCAATCGAGATCAAGTTATGAGTAATTTTGAAATTATGAATATTTCATTAAATGAAAGTTCTGATTTTGTAATGATTTATAGTTTAACCTTTTTTTCATAATTAATAATGATCCTTCTTTTGATAAAAATGAAAATCATTAATCAAATGAATGGCCTAATGCTCAATGATTGCTTCAAAAATTGACCTGAATTTGACTTGAAAGATGTTTGATGCAAAATGAGGTGAATTTATGCCTCCCAAATAGGTTTTTCAAATACTGAGATCGAAGCTGAATCCGATACAGTCATAACGCAACGAAAATAAGGTAAATCGGAGTTAAAACGAAGAAATTATGCATCCGGGAAGCCACATCGTCAAACCAGTAGAACAATGGTGCTGTAGAGCCAAAAGTGGCACTCCAGCGCCAACTCCCGGGTACTTTTGGTACTGTAGCGCTAAAAATAGTGTCGTGGCACTACCTTCTACATCCTGGGTCAATAATTAATGACCGAGATTAACTTTTTGATGATCCAAAGGTCCAAATTCGGCCTGCCTTAGGTTTACAGGATCCAACTCTTTAAAACCCTATCTTTGGGGTTGAAAGAGGCATATTGAGATAGAGATAAAGAGAGAATGACAACCATAGAAAGAGAGAAAGAAGATGAAGATATATTCCAAGCTACCCCATTTCTTAATTTCCTCATCAACATCAACATCATAATTTATTCTTAACTTTTTCTCTTCATTTTCTTGTGAGTTTTTCATTATATTTTTCATATTTAGAGAGTGATATTGTTAAGAGAAAATCTTTGAGGGAGGATTCAAGAGAGCAAAAACCAAGTTTGGAGGAGGAGATTGACAACCTCCATGAATACCTTCAAGCTCTTCAAAGAGGGGGAATTCTAAAACTCTTTTCTTTTTGATATTTTGTATTTCTCAAATTCATTGTATTAAAATTTTATTGTTTTCAATTTATACCATGAACTAAATTCCTTTTTGTCTAGTTTTACTATGTGAACCAACCTAGTATCTTGTGTTTGCTTATTTCTCTTCTTTCATTAATAGAATCCATTGTTGAGTTATTTGCTTTATCTTATACTTATTGCTTCTATTTNATAAGATTACTTAGTTTGGGGTAAGTTTGCATAGGGTAGGAATATATCTATGTGACTTGTGCAACCTCTTTGAGAATTACTAAACTTAATAAATCTAGTCAATTTATATTAGGAGTAACATATTAGCTTGTCTAGGTGTTTTCACTTATATTTTGAAAGGGAGTTTATGAATACATTCGAATTCTTAGTTGACAACTCTAGTGAATTAATTAATTTAAGAGAGAAATTGTGAAATAGCATAACAAGAGAATTGTTGGAGAATTAGTAAACCTAGACCTTTTTCTTATTGATTTATCTTTTATTCATTTTACATGCTAGTTTAGTTACTTTGTTTTATTTCCCTAAAATCTATATTTCAGTTGTTTGGATAAAGTTAGGATTGACCAATTTTATTGCTTAGTTTAGACTTAGTAATCAATCATCATGGGTTCGACACTCTTAACTCCTAAATCTATGTTATTTGTGACCGTATACACTTGTACGGGAGTGTGTAAATTTATAGTTGCACATTCCAATCAACAGCTAACGACTAAAAAGCGCAATTCTATATTAGACTATTTTAACCTTTTGGACTTGAGTATCCTGAATTATGTGAGATTTATTTATTGTTTTTTTTTTATAATGATTGTTGGAAAACATATCGCTCTCTCTATACAATAACCTAAACAAGCGTGAAGAAAACAAGCTATATCATAGGGGAGATAGACTCGGAGTCAGGAAAGTATATTAAGAAATGGATGGATAAAGATTTTTTTTTCTTTTTTCTTTTTTTTTTTTTGGATTCAAATGACATTTCTCGGATCATTGGATGACTTTTTTCGACCTTAATAATAAAATTATGACATGCTGTAATCTCTTATAACCAATAATCATAAAAATATGATGAGTAATGCTAAGGACACTAACATTTTATACTAAAAGCTTACACTACTTGAGATGACATCTATTTCAACTATTTTTTTTTAAAATAGGATCACACTATTTAAAGTTATGTGACTTAAAAAAATGCTATATGGCTAGTGTAAGTTTTTTGTGCAAAATTTTAGTGTCTCAATCTTTACCTAAATATGATATTTGGTGACTATCATAAAAAAAGTCATTAAAAAAAAAATCCTAAATAGCCTTATTTATTGGAAAAATACCAAACTAGTTACCTTAGGTCATCCAATTGGTTATCTCAAATACCCCTTAAATGGGTAAAGACATTTTTTTTTTTAAATCAAGTAATAAAAGTGACATTGTTCTAAATATATGTGAGATTTTAAAAAAAATAGCAAGGGCGGTACTTTTCAATGTTTAAAAAAATTATACCGCATAAAATCAAATTTCAACTAAAAAATAGTTATTAAAAAAAAAGCCATTTTGACCTAAATTAGTCGTACCTGGGTCCAATTCCGTGTATAATTTGGGCGAACCCATCAAAGCTCAACTGTTTGGATTTTCAAGAACTTTCACAGACCTACACGGAGGATTTAGACATATCATATGTCTTAGAGACAAAAGATCGAAACAACTCATATATTTCAAATTATTGGGGTTTGTGGCACATCTTGAATTCTTCAATTAGTGATCATTTGGTCCTGAAACTTAGATTTTTGGCGGAAAAAGAAATCAATTACAAAGAATTTCATTTTCTCTTGTTTGAATTGAAACAAAAAATAATAAAAAAAATTTTCAAAAAAAGTAAAAATTTGATTTGATATTACTTTTTAGTATATAAAATATTAACACATTAATTAATAAAATCAAAAATGTGAAAATAAAGTTCTATAAACTTTTAAAAAAATCTTTTCTTCTTTCTTTTTTTATGATTTTTTTCTTGTAATTTTCTTCCCTTCAAAATTCGGGTCCCAAACGGATCCTAATAAATGTCCAAAAAAAAATTAAATTAACTAATTTCTGACAATTATATTCTTTTTGTCAAAAAATTATTAACACGGTTAAGAATTAGATGGACGCAGTTTTAAATTTTTTTTGTTCTTTTATATTTGCAAACTCAACTCCCTTTGATGATTGGATCCCTACCTCTGTCAGAGCTACCCACTATATGACCGATGACCATCAACCTGATAGGTGGTCACTGGGCTCTCGACCAATCTGAGTTACCCACCAGTCAGAATCACATAATAGGTGGAATACTAAAGTCAGATGACTGCTGAAGTCACTCAAGTAACGCATTTTTCATTTTTTTTAGACACAGTATAATTTTGGGAAATTGACCTTACTCGTACTAATTTAGCACAAAATGACTTAAAACTATGACTTTTTTAAGATTAATCAATAATCACAAATTATATGACATTCCGTCACATAAAACCACAAATCACTAAAATACTACTAGAAAAATTATTTTTCAAAACACTACTAAAAAAGACATTTTAGTCAAAATTACAACTATTAATATCAATTTCCCTATAATTTTCTACACTCAAAACTTAAAAGTTAGTGCCCAAACTACTTCTGGATTTGCAAATAAGCCTAAAAGCCCTATCAAAAGCCACAAGGGCTCAAGCTCAGGTTTATGGTTGAGCTTTGGGCCCTGTTTTTCAGTTGAGTTCGGGCTTTAGGTTCATGATATATGGGGAAAAAATAAATAAATAAAAAGTTTCAAGTAAAACAGAAATGGATTAAATAGATAGCAGTCTTTGCTCAAACAGTATAAAATCTTGTACCTGTGTTGAAAAAGCCTATTTTTTTTTTAAAAAAAAAATTATTTTAAACGTTTTTTTAGATGAATTAGTAATTTGTTCATATACTAATTTTACTATGGTAAGTTATTGTGTCTGTAGAATGTAAAATTGTAACTTTACCAATTTGACAATGTAATTTAATTTTTTTTTCCAAAGAAGGGTCAAACAGGGCTACCAGCTGGCAGTACTCACAATTTCTAATACTACAGTGCACATTTTGTCCGTATGTTATGCTGCCTTCAGCGTAAAGCAGAAACAGATAGAAGAATAAAATTGTAGTGTCGACCTGGCTTCCATGTTACGGACCTATGACCATTACCGCCTGGACATAAACGTGACCAATGACTATTAGGTTTTTTTTTTTTTTTCCTTTTTTTTTGGGTTAAGGAGAGTACTAGGGTTTTAATGAGCAGAGTCAAAACTCAAAACTAGTTTACAGAAGAATTCTTTTTTTTTTTTTTAAAAAAAAGGTCGAAAATACATTTTTCTTCGGAAAAAAAATTAAAAATTACAAAAATTGAGGCTTAAAGAGAGTCAAAGACTCGAAACGACTCGGTTTCATTTGTTCAAATCTCCATCCTTCAATTAAAAAAATGAATCGTTTGCATATCTGGAATAAATATACAATAGCATTAACAATAGAACAACACAAAGTAATGGCTAGGTCCTACGTGGCCCTTACGCCACGGCCACAGAGTTAGGCCTGGCCGTGACCGCCACGGACCAATGAGCATCAAGATATTATAGTTTATACTAATTAACACCCCATGCTTCTATAAGTAGAAGCTCCACTAAGCTGTTAAGCAGAGCCAAAACTACTTGTGACAGTTTTCCAACTAACGAATTCGACATGGCTGCTTCCAAATACGAAACGACACATGCAATCTCGCTTTCTCTAATGATGTTTTTGCTTTTGGCTGTGGGTTCTAATGCGGGTGGAATTGCCATTTACTGGGGCCAAAACGGCAATGAAGGCACACTAAAAGAAACTTGCGCCACAAGGAACTACGATTTCGTGAACATAGCTTTCCTCTCCTCATTCGGCAATGGCCAAACCCCTACCATAAACCTCGCCGGCCACTGCGATCCCTACTCCGATGGATGCACTAAATTAAGCTCCGAAATCAAGTCATGTCAAGCCAAAGGCATCAAGGTGATCCTCTCCATCGGCGGAGGCGCAGGAAGCTACTCGCTCTCTTCGCCTGACGATGCTAGGCAAGTGGCAGATTACCTTTGGAACAACTTCTTGGGAGGCCAATCCTCTTCTAGACCACTAGGCAAAGCAGTTTTAGATGGAATCGACTTCGACATCGAAAGTGGAAATGACCAATATTGGGATGATTTGGCCAGGTACCTTTCAGAGTACAGCAATCAAGGCAAGAAAGTCTACTTAACCGCCGCACCGCAGTGTCCATTCCCTGATGCCTCGATCGGGAATGCGCTTAAAACCGGACTGTTTGATTATGTTTGGGTTCAATTCTACAACAACCCGCCGTGTCAGTACACTACCGGGGGCCTGGCAAATCTTGAAGATGCTTGGAAACAATGGACTTCGGCCATTCCTGCCAAGAAAATCTTCTTGGGATTGCCTGCTGCGCCTGATGCCGCCGGGAGTGGATTCATTCCAACTGGGGATCTCACCTCACAAGTGCTTCCGGCCATTAAGGGTTCAGATAAATATGGGGGTGTTATGCTCTGGTCCAAGTATTATGATGATCAAACTGGCTACAGCTCTTCTATTAAGAATGATGTTTAAAAATATTGTACTTTTTCTTCTATGACTATGTAAAAAAATTTCAGTTATATATGTATTATTATGTTGACTATATTATTGCATCTGTCAGATACCATATTGCTAGATGATTTGATCACATTGGAAGAAATTGACTTATATAAATCGGGTTTACAAAATTTGGGTCATTGATCGAAAGTCAAAATTTTTGACTTTGGTGTGATCTAGTTTTGATTATCTAGGGGACATGGTGGAGTAACTACAAGTGGCACGAGAAGAAGGGTGGCTGGTGTTGGTGAAGGAGCTAAAGTGGTTGAACTCTCTCTTCATGGCTTTGTAGACATGATCTAAGCCTTCTTCAATTAACTCCAAGACCGTTTGTGGCATTGGTGGCATGTTAATGTCCATTGATCCTTCTAGCATTCTCACCACGTCTCCCATTGCAGGCCTCATGATAACCTCATCTTGAATGCACCAAAACGCTACTTTTAAAGCTCTTATGAGCTCTTCTTCGTCTACTGCTCCTTCTAGTCTCCTGTCAGCTGCTTTCAGTGGCATTCCATTTGTCATCTCCTACAAGAATTATTATTCACTTTAATTAGGATAAAAATAAAATGAAATAAAATCACTAAAATCTCATTGAAAAATGAAACAGAGGACTCTGGCTTTATTACCTTAAAAGCCAATCCAGGATAGAAGAAGTCATCTGCATCAAAAGACATGTCTAGGTTCCTCCGGCCACCAACAATCTCCAGAAGAAGCATGCCATAACTGTAAACATCGGCTTTTACCGTAATAGGCCGATTACTGACCCATTCCGGAGCTAAATAGCCTCTTGTTCCTCTGACCATTGTGACAACATGGGAGTGCTCTCTTCCCATCAACTTAGCTAGTCCGAAATCCGAAACTTTAGGCGAAAATTTCTCATCCAACAGGATGTTTTCCGGTTTGATGTCACAATGTATAATCCGATCACGACATTGCTCATGAAAGTACGCAATGCCCTGAGCGGTAGCCACTGCTATATTGAAGCGAGTTGGCCAATCTAGCAGCCGGTCCCTGGAATGGAACGAGGGGAAAATCCATTTGTCCAAGGATCCATTTTTCATGAATTCATAAACCAGAAGCCTGTAAATCATCAAGTGTTCAATAATTGTCCACAGAATATATCCATTGAAGCTGTATAATGTCATGAAAATGAGTCCTATTATAAATATTAATTGAGTTACCTGTGTTGCCCTTCAGAGCAGTATCCACAAAGTCGAACCAAGTTCATGTGATGCATGGAGCCAATTGTGTTGACTTCAGTTATGAACTCCTTTTCCCCCTGTGGTAAAACCTTATCAAGTTTCTTTACAGCTATCAGAGTTCCATCTGCAAGGCTTCCCTTGTATACACTCCCAAATCCTCCTGAAAAAAGGCATAAAAATCAGTATATAAAATCAAAACAATCTGACTAAAACAGAACCATTACTTGTATATACATGTATATTTATGCTTACCGGTTCCAAGGACCTGAGAGAAATTCCACGTACGAATTTGCAAGTCCCGGTAGCTGAAATTGATTGGAGTACCAGACAAGATCAAAGAGCTCTCCATAGCTCTTTTCAAAGTTCTTTTTCTATGCACATTGTAGTATAGCAACAAACAGAGGAGGGCTATAAGAACAGTCATGCTAAGCACAATAGGAATGACCAAAACCTTCTCTTTCCCATTTAAAGTACCATCAGACGAATCCCCAGACCCTTCTCCGCCGTCCCCCGTCTCCAAACCGTTCGATCGAACCTTAACAAACAAAGTAGATCCAGTATCCTCGTACCCTCCATAATCCAAGCTCCTCAGAACCCAACAATAAGGCTTCTCATCATCAAATCCATAAACAGAGGCAATACACTCACAATCCGATAAACATGCGTCCCCACACTTTGACACGTTCCGTACGTCACTATAGTTGGCTATGACAGAAAAATCAGAGTAATAGTAATTAGTTTGCGGAACCGTCGAAATCCTGAACTGGGATTCCTGGTATCCTTGTCTAGGGTCACACTTCCCTATCAACGAAGAATTCTCCGAACACTGGCTGTCTTTCCCAGCCTTTGAAGTCCCAGGTAGACAAGTACAAGAAGCGTTAGTTTGGCTCCTGTCGAGGTTACATATCCCATTCCCACAAATCCCAGCAATGTCACAAGGCTTGGACACCGCAGCCCATTCCGGGACCCATTGGCGCGACCCGTTAACGTCGTCGTCCCAACGGTAAAGACGAAGGTTCCCATTAGTCTCCAAGGTCAAGCGCCGGAGTACCGACAACCCGGTGGAGCGGTTCGTTGCCGCCGATAAGCCACCGTAGTCATCGTCGTTCTTGTACACGTAAACGGCTCCGTCGGAGGACTCCCCGTACACGATTCCAAAGCTGCCCTTTTCGTCCAAAACGGCAACGACATCCCCTGTTACGTTTGATATGTCTGGTCCTTGCCAGTAGGAGTAGTTGGCGTAAGAATCTGGTGAGGAGTCGTATGTTTCGGGGAGATTGTACGTCAAAGCGAGGCTTAATGAAGTTGGCTGTTGGAGCATTTTGAGAGCGTAGTAGCTCGCTCTGGGGGGTGATTGTGATGTGGTTAGCTCTAATGAGACTGACAGGGGCTGGTTTGGGAGCAGAGTGTCCGATGGGTGTGAGAAGCTCTGCCAGATAGGGCGCTTGGTGTCGTCGTGCAGAATGAAGTTGCCGGACTCGGACATGGCGGCGGCTTGAACTCCGGCGCGGGATGTGTTCGAGGCCCAGATGACGGCGGCTTCGCCGTCGGAGAGGACGAGGTTTCCGGTGCTGTCGAGCTCCAAGATTGCGTTTTTGGTGACCGAAGAGTTTCTATATTTAGATGATTGAGAGAGAGAATGAAATTTTTGTTTGGACAAATTTACCTGCAAAAGCTTTAGTAAAGACTACGTACTCTAGAGATGTTTGAATTTTTTGTTTGTGATTTCTCTCTAGTGTCTAATATCCATTCATATTTAATCTTTAGACTTACGAAAATTTCTATATCTTCTTATCAACCCAAAGTCTCAAACTTTCATCTATCTAGACTTTTTTATTGAACAATAGGATATTAAAAGTTGACACATAATGTACGTAGATGGTTTAAAGTCATTGAGGCATATTATAAGTCACCTAAAATTCTAACCAGTAATGGCTAATATGAATACAGAACTAGCAGAGTTCTTCTATTTGTGTCATGCATGCATGAAAAGATTAGTGACATTATCATATTTTCTCAAACCATATAAGAAATATATGTATATATTGATGTATCTACATAAGTACATGAAGGGGTCACTTACCTGTTAGGTGACCAGACTACGGTACGGTCTCCTGGAAGTTCTGCAAACCAAATTGCGAGTTGAAGTCTGTCATCTCCATCCTCTATTGGGGTGAATCCAAAAGCAAAGGTACCATTGTCTGAGACCCAAGCTTTGTTTTCCTCCCTAGCCAACAACCTCGAACCCAGACCAATCTGGCTAGCCATCGAGCCATGTAATTCAAACCCAGCAAGGACCAAGAGTCCCAACAAGGCCAAACGACACAAATTATTATTAAAACTACAAGAGTTGGCCATATGGGAAGCTGAACTGGCCAGTATATTATTTTGTTAGAGAGAACCGAGCTTAAAAAGTTTCATATCTGTCTTTATTTATGGGGAAAAGAAATGAGAGAAGTAAAAGAGTCTACTTAAGGGTGTTAAATGAGAAAAGAAAAAATGTGACATTTTAATGACACGTATGTATTGGTGGGTGAGCTACACGTTGAAAATAAGCCGCCGGAACAAAAATGGTCGGCTGGGACTTAGGAGAGTATACAATCGGATATTGGATTTGGGGGTACGTGTTGATTAGATAGTGGCTTTCAAAGGGCTAAAGAAAGTTTGTGACCAAACGATCGAAAGGCCTAAGCCAATTGACACGTAATCACAATTATTTTGCATGAGAATAATTTCTTATTTTCACACTTGGAATTCCGTATAGGATTTGCGCTTTTTTGTACTTGCCCCGCGAGATCATAGATTATGATGATGGTGACCTTTTCTCAAGACACAAATTTGAAAGCAGATATAGTTTTAGTTAGTGTTCAAGCCGCAAGTTTGCACATTTGTGTCACACTTATATTTACAATTTTACGTATCTGTTTACATAAAAGTGCATGTACAAATGCACAATATTATCAATGTGCGATGTTGTATTTTTTGTTTTCAGTACAAAAAATTGGTTTTGTTATTTAGGCCATAAAACCTAGACCCTCTAGTTTTTCCCGTTGTTCTATTTATTTATTTGTTTATTTATTGGGTGGGGTGATAGGTACGAGAAAAGAAAGATTGATGACGGTGACATCACAATTATTTTCAAAATTTTATCCATTTTTTTTGAAAGGGATATGTTCATTATTGCATCATTTCTTATCAACCAAAGGAATAAACCTTTTGAAAATGGGGATCTTGAATATGAATGTGGGGGACCTTTGCATTTAAGACATGTTACTTTAGTTTGACATTCACGCCACTTATAAATTATTGATTTCACTTGGAAAAAAGTCTCCCTTAATATGGGTGACCATGCATGTTGGTGTATAAAGAAGAAATCTCTTCTAATTATTGTTTTCTCTGTGTTTAATCCATTGTTTTATATTAATAGACCATTCTCATATATTAACAACAGTAAGAATGAACACTAATTATAAAAAAAAAAAAAAAACCATAGTGATAATAAAGAAGAACATCGAAGATATAGCTTAAAAACGAGAAATGCGTATGGGTTTGTCTCTATTCTTAGTACATTTACTAGCGATCCTGCCATTTCTTTTCTTTACTTTTTTTCTGGCTTTAATGTGATCATGCTGCTATGAGTTGTGTGATTAGTTCCGTCTGGAAATCTTTCAATAGTTGTACCAATTACTGCAAACCAGAATTTTTAATAAATAAAGCTAAATTAATTATAAATGAAAAAGACTATTAAATATATCATTAATGTATACCTTTAAATTTTAATAAAAGGACTAAAGGAGCCTTTTGGAGAATGGCTAATTTTAAAATTATAAAAAAAATGCAGTTTTCTTAATAAATTATATGAGAATATCAGATAATAATACACTACATATATCATGTACTGTTAAATCAACTGATATATCCCTATAAAACTAATTTTTAGACATTTGAATGTCCAAAACAAACACTCACTCTAAGTTCTAAATTTTGAACGTAATTATGGTCAAAGACATAATTTAGTAGTAATCACACTTTCTCCGTTGTGGAGGATCTTGAGTTCGAATCCATACTCCGCCAAGTCAAAAAAAAAAAAAACGTAATCAATACTAATAAAGTTTTTAAACTGCATAAATGGATGGAACCTTTTGAAAATGATTTTTTTTTTCTTTTAATGAATGATCATTATATTTATGACTCAATCATAACCAAGCACAGAGTTAGTACATGCTCAGTGGGGGCGACGGCCCCTCTCACTTTCTGAAAATTGTATTTTTTTACTCTATTTTTATTTGAAAATTTCAGTTTTATCATTTATTTGTCCACCTAAATTATTATAGTTATAGTTTTTGCCCTCATATTTTATAAAAAAAATTCAATAATGCCCCTTATATGACCACTTGATTTTTATTTTGTTTGAACTTTACTTATATTATTTTGAAATATTTAGTTTTGTCCTTATTTTGGATAATTTTTATTTGAACTCATTTTAAATATTTTTTTTAATTCTATATTAGTCTATGTTGACTAATGCAGTGACAGAGCCATACAAATTTTTCAGGGGGGTAAAATCTAATATTAATTTTTTTTGGTGCCCCTCCCTTTTGCTCTCTATATTTTTTTTCTTCAAATTAACATGTAATTGAGTAATATAATTTAGGGGTGGCAATCTAAAAATGACCATTTTGAAACACACATAGTCAATATAGACATAATTAAATTGAGATCCAAAGAAAAATTATTCATCAAAGTGTGAAAAAAATTATTTATTTAATAATAATAGAAGTAAACTTTAAAACTCATAAAATTCAATAGGGCAAATGAGAGGTATTATTGAATCTTTTAATGAAATATGTGAGTAAATTTTACATTATTAAAGTAAATTTTACATTATTAAAATTTAGAGGAGTAAATAAAGGATATAATTGAATACCGTTATAAATATAAGGTAAAAATGAAAATTTCCAAAGTTTGAGGGGGCATATGTTCCTCTGGGGCCAAGCTAGCTCCATCGTGGACTAATGCTTCAAAATTAGCTAATTTTTTTTTTAATGTAGTTTAATTTAATGTATGCCCCTAAAAAAAATTCCTGGTTCCGTCATTGATCATAACTAGATTGATCGTTTGTCATTAATTATTGACCAATAGAATTACCACTCACTAAAACTGGTCATCCTAAAATATAGTTCTAAAAATATCATTTCGGCTTAAATTGGCTCCTAGTCTCGTCCAAACCCGGAGAAGAAGCAGGTGATCCCTTAATTTTGGGCCAAGACTTTTTAATAGCTCCAATTGAAGATAAAAAGACATGGGTAGGAGTCACTTGGGCCTAAATAACTTTTTTGTAAATCTTTTTTAAAAAGACATTTTTAGGAGTTTCAAGAACATTTTGACCTATGATCAAGAGTTTCTTAACCATGAAAAAAATAATGGTTTTTTCATGTCAAGAAACTCTTGACCATAAGTCAAAGCATTCTTGATACTCCTAAAATTATTATTTTGAAACAAAAAATCCACAAAAAATGAAATGAACCGGAAAGAGAGGATCTTCAATCAAGGGTTTCTTACAAAACTATGAAACAAAAACATAAAAGTTGAAAAATACTAATGTTCAAAAACCGGAACAAAAATATGATACCTTTAAAATTTGTAATTTAGATATGATATTTTAAGAAATCAAAATATAAAATGTGATATCTTTGAAAGTTTATTTGACAAACCATGATAACCTCTTGGGTTATCGGGTAAGTTAAGGTAACCTCCTTGGTATATTTCATAACCTAAGAATACTGGGCACCGTTAAAAAAAAAATCATTTGAAAAAAAAAAATTACAATTAAGATGTGATATTTTGAAAAGGATATTTAGAATAATGCTATCTCAAATTAACATCTAATGATATGACATCATTTTATTTGCACCTTATGTCAAAATGAGACCATATCGTTTAACGTTGTATGATGAAAAATGATGCTACATCATGGAATATAAGTCTCGAGTGTCTCTAGTATTTACTTACGAGAAGTCTGATATTTTTAGAAACAATAATCTGTTAGTGGGATAACTTAAAAGGTATTGTACGTTTTAAAGTCTAACCGTTACTTCTCAAAACTTAGTGGATATTTGTCAAATGAAAAAACTAGGCGAGTTTTTTTTTTAGCAGATTTAATAATTTTCTTCCAAAAATATCCTTGAATTTAAACTCAACCATGCAAGTGTGACTGGTTTAAGTTAGTCTTCAACTTATTGGTTTAAGTTCCGTAAACAAACCTCAACCAATTAGAGAAAAATTAGTGGTGTATTTGGACTTTACAAGAAAAATGCTATAAACCAAATTTAAAAAAATAAACTGCTAAAATTGAAAACTTAACTTACAAACTGCTATTGAGCTTTTTTTTAAAAAAAAAAAAAAGTGAGGCTTAACTAATGACCACCACTTACTACAAATTAAAGAAAAATGACACACACACACACACTACCAAGGTTTGAACCCCTGACCCCCCCAAACACACACACACAACCCTCAAACCTTGAACCAACTGAGCTAGCCCCAGTTGGCACAAACTGCTATTGAGCTTAATTTCACGTTAATCAAGACAAAATTTCCAAATTAATAAAATGGACCGTACGACCAGACGAGATAAATTTACACTCACGTGTAAAATATGAGTACTATATATTTTCGGTGTAAATTTTTTTCTATAGTTTACATTTGCAGTGTAAATTTATACTTCTAGTATACATTTGGAAATGTAAACTGATTTTTAGGTGTAATTTTCGTTCATGAAATGGTATACATTTTATATATAAAATACATATAGTTTACATTTCTTAAAAAAAAAAAAAAGTATTTATGAAGTAAAAATAAAACGAGTATATATGAAAATATACTTAAGAAAACAGGTATTTGTAAACTTTTTCTACCAGAAGGACCTCAAAAATGAGACTAACATGGACTAGGGAGTGTCCTAAAAGGACGTGGGAAATTAGAGTTTTGAGTAATTTATTTTGAAAAAAATGTCTTTTTCTTTTAATTTCCTTCTTTTTCTTTTTCTAATTGAAATTTTACTTTCCTATTTTAATATTTTAGATTATGTCAAAGTATATCGGTTAATATTAGACTTAACTTAACAAAATTTAGAAATGAGATCATGTTTAATAATTGAAAATTAGCCATTATGCTAAAGACAGCAGAAGATAGAGGCACACGAACTTGAGAAACTTATTAACAAACAAACTATGAATTAGATATCAATTTTATTTTATTAATGAACTACAGAGAAATTAACGCCATTCCTTTTAATTACTTTCATTCTTAAGAAAATTCTAATAAAATCAAATGTTAATCAATCCAAAATTAACCAAAGAAAATTACCTAAAAGGCTATAAAGCCAATGATTTTCTCTTCAACGATGTGTAACATAATTATGACTAACTATGAGGTCATGATTCACATTGAGGTGCTTACTGAAATTTTAAAATGCTATAACTTTGTAGGCCTCACATGAAATCAATGAAAAACAATGGAAATACTATTCTCACCACATTTCTTGCAAACACTCCATACTCTTTGGCTTCGTTTGGTATGCAGAATAGAATAGGATTGGATTGGACTATTTTAAATTATTGGATTAGATTGGATATGATAAGATAAGATAGGATTATAACTCAATCTTATCCCATATTTGGTGTGCTACTTTTCGTTATGATAAGATTAGCATGTGTGTTTCATAGTTTTAATTAAACAACAAATTTTGAGGTTTAATTATTTAGAAAAATATCACTTTTAAAAATTAATTTAGAAAAAATGTAATTTTTAAAACTCAATTTTGTAAAAATATCATTTCTAAAAACTTATTTACAAAAAAACCACTTTTAAAAAATATTTTGAAAAAAACCACTTTTTAAGCTTATTTTTGGAAACATATCATTTTTATAAAATTATTTGCAAAAATACGATTTCTAAATTTTTTTTTGAAAATATCATTTCTGATTTTACCACTTTTAAAAGTTAATTTCGAAATTACCACTTTCAAAGTTTAATGTCCAAAGTACCATTTTTTACTACTCCAAAAATATTATATTATTTTTAATCAAATTCTTAATCCCTCCCAATCCCAAATTCTCAAGAGGATAAGATTATCCCCTTTCTAAGGATATTATTTTTAGAGTGGATTATTTTAATCCAATCCCATCCCTCTCACATGCATGTACTAAATATGAGATTAATTCAATCCAATACAATCTCATCATCATCCTGCATTCTAAACATGGCCAAGTATTATTATTATTCTTGAAAGATATTTACCCAAAAAGCTATCACTGATAAATTTATAAATTTAAATAATAATAAGTCATCCATAATGAGTTGTATAATGATGTAATATATCTGCACACCTTTACAAAGGCAACTGAAGCAATGCAGAGCATTCTGATTACAATTCATGAATTAAGTGAACACATGAATGACATTCTAATGATTTTGATTTTGTTTTATACCATTTCACATAAACAATACATTAAACATAATGATTATCATTCTCATATTTTTTTCTTTTTGCTCTCATTCCTTTCACTAATTTATTTGGTTTATTATTGCGGTGAAATAAATATGCAATAATTTTATTCAATAATCTTAAATTGATAATTCCTACTTCCAGGTACCCATTATTTGGAATCTTGGTCTTATGTTCGAGTCACACCGAGAGTAAGCGCGAAAACCTATTATCACTAATGGAGGAGGATGGAGTGGAAATTGGGTAGTAGTAGATATTTTCCTTTAATCGGTAATAAGTGGAGGTCATTATTAAGCCCCACTTTTTTTTTTTTCAAAAAAAAAATTCCTATTTCCAGTTACAAGGGCCCACCATCAGTGAAACCAATTGATAGGAGATGTTTAATAAAGAGTGATAACTGCACGCTACTATTGTTTTTTTTTTTTCACTCTTGGTGTCAATATAAGTTATTTTTTCTTTGCATTTATTTTTTTCCACTTAGTTTTAAGAGTAAGAAGATGACTGGTGGAAGTTATACCTATGAATGTATGAAAAACTAGAAAAAAAAAATGTTAGTAAGTGAAAAATAAAAATAACATGCATTAAAACAAGAGCCAAAATGAACGGGGGCAATCTTGTGTATCCCCCTGTAAAAATGGATCTCGCTAGTATTGTTTTGGATAAAATGGCTTTTATTAGAGTACTTTATAGAATGAATTTTTTAGAACTACCATAATATTAGTGACGGGTGGTCCTAAATTAGTCATATATTCATGGTTATAAATGTTGTTACGGTGCTAAAATAGGGCTGGCAATTTGTGACACGACACGATAATATGATTCGAAACCCATATGAAATTAACGGGTTTGGGTTTAGCTTAATCGTATTCATGTCATGTTCGGGTTGAAGATATTGACCTGTTTAATTGACGGATTGTATTTGGGTTAAATCCGTCAACATGAAAATGACCTGTTTAATAAACGGGTTACACGAGTCATGTCGTGTCAATCCATTTATAAATGGGTCGTGTTCGTGTCATAATTTCTGATCTGTTTATTAAAGAGAAATTTAATATTTACTTAAATTGAGCCCAAGATTTAGTCATATTTCTATCAAGCCCTTTATTAAACAGTTCGTGTTTGGGTCACAGGTCGCGGGTTACAGGTCACGTGTCAATATGACTTGTTTAGTAAACGGGTTACACGGGTCGTGTCGTGTCAACCCGTTTATAAACGGATCATATTCGTATCATAATTTCTGACCCATTTATTAAACGGATCGTGTTTGGGTTGAGCATTTACCTGTTATACATGTACATCGATACGACACTAACACAACTCATAGACACGAATTGCTAGCCCTATGCTAAAAAATAAATATTCATTTTGAACAATAATTAGAGGAAATAACATGGATAGGACTAACTTGGAGGAAAATGACTTTTATATATATTTTTCTAAAAATGATATTTTTAAGAATGTCAAGAATAGTCAAGAGCTTCTTGACCATTAAATACTTATTATTTAGGACTTTTTCATGGTCAAGAAGTTTTTTACTATAGATCAAGATGTCCTCGACACTCCTAAAAATGTCATTTTCAGATTGATGTACAAAAAAGTCATTTTGGTCATTTTCTCCAATAGTTACAGAAGATACATTTTTGGCCCAAATTACTCGTAGCCAGGTCCATTTGCCCGTCCCCCGAACCCTGAGGCGGTAACATGGCGTGCCAATGGGCCTCACCACCTGATGGAGATAAAGAGTGAGACTAACCAAATGGACCGTGGACTGTCCTCGAAAGAAAAAGCCATAAGAACTCGAGAAACTTCTAGATCACTACTTTTTTGCTGGAACTTTAGATTCACTACTTAATTATGAAGTAGATATTGATTTTTATAAGAGTTTATGCTGATATTTTTTATGATTAAAAAATTGATATTGATGTATGTCTATACATTTGGAGAGTGAGGATTTTAACTCAAAACCGTCCACTTTAAACGATGAAAAAAAAGAATTCATATTGATATTACTGCTATTCCCTGGCATATTTACCAACTTAATTATTTTTTGACCAACATTACTAGCTTAAGGCCTCGTTTGAGATTAATTCTAGATACTGCTTTTTAAAAGCAGTTAGATTAAAAAAGAGAGGGAGAAGCGTTTGGTAAGTATCTGATTTTGGTGAGCAAATTTAAAAAGTTGCTGTGTTATCAATCTTTTGAACAGAATTTGAGATGCAGGGTAAGTGTTGCTTTTCAAAGATGATTTTACTTCCATAATACAAATTGCCTAAAATATCATTTTACGGCCCTGTTTAGGATTACTTCCAGCTTTTGTTTTTAGCTTTGAAAGCAGTTAAAGAAAAAAAAATGGGAAATTGAGGGGTTTGATAAGTTTTCGCAGGTTTGAAAAGTTGCTGTATAACTACTATTTTAAGTAGAATTTGAGAAGCAGAGTAAGAGTTGCTTTTCAATGATGATTTTGTTGTCACAATATGAATTATTTAAAATATCATTTTACAGTATCATTTTACAACAAACATAATTTATAATTTACCAAACACGTAGATGTTACTTTTAAACAACACAACTGTTTCCTAAATTAAATTTACCAAATGCTTAATATTTTTTTTCCTCACAGTTGCGTTTTGCTCACAGCATAACTATAACATAACACAGCATAACCATACCAAACTGGCCCTAAATAACACCTTATACATCTGAAGCATCCCTTGATCCTAAATAAATTCTATATTTTAACTCAATGGAAAAAGCTAAGGCTTCATCAATATCTTATTTTAAATCATAGACTTAGTCTTTATTCTTTACCTCTTATTGAAGAGAGAGTGAGAGAGAGGGGGAAAGCAAGAGAAATTATGGGCAATTTAGAGTAGAGATGTAAAGTGGGCCGAGCCGGACTGGTCCGACCTTGATAAGTCTACATGAGTTTTGTACCGTACCTTGGTCTGGCCCGCCTAAAATATGAACCAGCCTGGCCATATTCTTATGAAGGGGCTCAGTATGGCCTACAGGCTCGGCCCACATTTTATACGCGCCTAAGTGGGCCATGCTTATGCGGGTCAAAATGTGGACCTAATTTCGTTATTGTTCTATGTTTTAAAATATCAAATATGTGCTTATGTGAGCTAAATTATAGGCCTAAAACTTATTCATATTTTTTTAAAATTTGAATAAATTGAAAATAAACAAAAATAAATAAATAAATAATATTAAAAATATATAAATGAAAATATTTAATAATGATTTTTTTAAATTTTAATTTAAAAATATATTTAAAATTATATATAAATTATTAAATGCGGGCTAATGTGGGATGGGCCTTTAGGCCTATTATTGAGGTCCAACCTGACCCCTACTATATATAACGGATGGGATTAGGCCCGTATTGTATTTTTTTTTTTCGGAATATGAGCTGGCCCACAAAACCTAGCCTATATTGACATCTCTAGAGAAGTTAAATTTGAAATGTCGCTACCTGTCCAAAAAAAATAAATAAATAAAATAAATAGATAAAAAATAAACAAAAAGTTGGCTATTGCCTTTATGGAAACAGTCGTTAAACTACTCTCTTCTTCGTGCTTCTATTATCGTATTCATTGAACTGAAAAAAACTTTTCTGCTTTAATACTTGTCACAATCTTTAAAAAATTAAAAAAGAAAAAAGAAAAAAAGAAAAAGAAAGAAAGAAAAAAAGTGATGAGTCTGATCACTATCTAATAATTGTTTGGTTTATAGCAAATTTTGTTGTAATATTCATCTTAAAAAACCATATACTGCTCTTTTATCTCTTATCACTTACTAGTAAAAAGAAGTTAGCATTGTTGTTCCTTTTCTCCTCATGGAAACCATCCGTGATTGCATAGTACTTTAGGTCCTTTTTTTTTTTTTTTTTGTAAGGTTGAAGTACTAAAATCAATTACCTCAATAATATGACCAAGGGTTTATATATATTATGTTATTTTATTTTATTTTCGTTGATAAAGAACATTCTTTTAGAGGATTAAAACTGCATTTATGAGGTTTTGGATTCTATTGCAATAAGTTATTGTCTTTTAAGGGGGACATTAGGGGGGACCAATTGGTTTCAAGTCACTCTCCTTTTATGGCTTTTGTCACAAGAACACCTCAGTTCATGTCCAAGTCTTTCTCCGACACACCCGGGGACCCTTGTCGGCTTCTCCTACCTCTATTTTTCTTTCCTTTTTTTTTTTTCAAAAAATAACTTTTAAAAAATTAAAATTAAAATGGGTCTGTAATTTGCAATTTTATTCAATTTCAATGAAAGGGATATGTCTTTACCAAATATTTAAGCTTGTTCAGATTTCAATTCACCACCACTCACATGGGTAGTGGATGAAATTGCTCAAGATTTCCTTACCATGAGAAACTTTGTGATACTTTTCCTTTTATTTTTTTATTATTTTGTTTTGTGCTCTTAACTTTGGATATATTATGATTTTGCTCCTACTTATTCGAGGACAAACATGTAGATATAGGAGGCTCACCTGTGATACTCGGGATTATTTTGATTTTATCTGTTTGGGTACTCAGTTGTGGAATTTTATGTTTATTGTCCACTGAAAACTGCGTTAATTTTGTCAAAATGCCAAGGTAATCATGATGTTCCAAACATTCTTTTTCTTTTGTCTTTCTTTTGGGTTCATCTCAACTTTTGGACCCAAATAATCTATTTGTAGAAATACAAAATATATTTTTTAATGTATAATGCTATACATACAATCTTCTTTGTAATTCAGCTCTGAGCCAGGTAAAATCATTTTAATTTACTCTGCATAGCTTTTGCTCTTTTTGAAAGTGGGTTGGAAATTGGTAGTTGGGACTTGGGACCATATATCTGATTGAAAATTCAGTAGTGAAAATGAAAATATGGAGAGCCGCTAATAGACCCAGAAATTTCTTTCCATTTAGATTTGGATAAATAGGAATAATAACACAAAATAATACAAAAAAATATGCCCCTAATTCTACTTGCACACCTCGATAATAGCTTCAAGAGCTTTGCTCTTAGTCCCAAATCTGACGTTAACACATAATTATGAAACGTTTACTCCCCTCATTTATGCATGATTTCGCTCCCGATGGAATTGGCAGTTCTGAACTTTAGTATATAAAAATTAATGCATATGTCAGTTGTGTATAAGAAATGGCTTCAGTACTCTTTTGAATTAGACCAAGAGATTAGAGATACCACTTCAAAGTCCAACCTAAATCAATATGTACAATATAAAATTTGCATATAACATGTCTTATTCTGATACTTTACTCAAGCCAGTCACATGTTTTCCATATTCATGAGATTTTTTTTCTCAAACTTCAGACCTAGTCTTATTTTTATTAAGAGGAACATTGTAGGCACATAATGATTGTGGTATACTTTCAATTATTTTATCATTTTTGTTTCAGCCTTGTGCCGCAGTAGTTAGGATGTAGGCATCAGACTGGTGAAATCATCATCATCTCAAACTGGCTAATCCACCCAAAAGCAAAAAGGGTTTGATGATAAAAAAAAAATCACATTAGAAAGATAAAGACAAAACAGAGCAAGCTAAGCAAAATCAGCATAATTGTGTACGATATGATATTAAATAGTTAGCTATATTTAATTTTTTTTTTAAAAAAAAAAATAGAGAGAACAAAAAAAGGACATTCCCTAGGTCGAAGCCTAAATCTACTCTATTTCTTCTAAATCTAACCAATTAGAGAGACAATGTAACATGCATGAACATGGCTCCCATAAACACCAATTTTGTCATATACACTTTCCAAATATGGTACGATGATAACAATCCCTCCAAAGCAGTTTGCTTAAACTTTGAACTTTTTTTTATTCCCTTTTCCTTTTAAGTCAGCTAGGCTTTGGAATTAAGTACATAAGCATTAAGCATAAGCAAGAAAAAAACCATATGTTACATTTATTTATTTTTTATATGTTACATTTATTTATTTTTTTATATGAACTTGTTTATAGTTCAAACTGAATTTATTCTCCCTTTTAAGGGGATATTTAAAGTAATTAATTGGGAATTAAGTACATAAGCATTAAGCATAAGCAAGAAAAAAACCATATGTTACATTTATTTATTTTTTATATGTTACATTTATTTATTTTTTCTTACTTTAAGAAGAAACATGATTAAAAAGAAGAAGTGGGGTAAACTAGTGATGCAACAGTACATTATGGATGCTTGTGGGGACTAAGCATTTTATGTTTCTTTTCTCTTTTTCCCTTTTTCAATTATCAAAAATTTCAGTGTCTCTTGCGAGACAACCACATACACAATTGTTGGAGAGAGAGAGAGAGAGAGAGAAAGAGAGGATATTAAGGTACATAAATACATAAGATATATGTTCATAATGAAAAGAGGGGGCCTCAGCTAGCCTTGCTATTTACCCACCTTGTATCTCTTTCTCCTTGCAGTGTATATAATATCATAACTATTTTTTCCTTCCATATTATTCTTCATTCATAAACTTAGCAGCAGTAGTAGTAGTAGTACTATAGCCATGGAAACTTCTCAGCCTCTTTCCATTGAAAGCTTTTCATATAGTTGGTTAGTTAACCTGAAACCATCTCTAGAAAGCCTAGACAACTCTCTTAGGACCTCTCTTGATGCATCCGATGAAGCTTCATTCATTGAGATGGACCCCAGAATGCCACCTTCCAAGAGATTCTTTAGGAATTCCCAAGATTTCAAATTTGATTTCCCAACTTCACCCTCTCCTTTAAGTCTTGTTCATGCTGATGAGCTTATCTCCAATGGCTACCTCATGCCTCTCTTCCTTGACCCTTTGAAGATGGAGGTGTATGAGGCCTCAAGCTCTAGTGAAAACATGCCAAACTCTTTGCATTCGCCGAAACCCGGCATCCCAGCTGGTAATTCTGACTGTTCATCATTGAGAAGGTGTAGGAGACTGTCAAGGAGGATAATTCAGAAGTACTTGAATTTCCTCAGGCCATTGTATCGAAGAATTCGCGGTCACAACAAGGCGAGTTCAAAAACAGCTGCACACGTTGAGAAAAGGGTTCAAATGGGAAAGAGCCGTGTGTATTCTTCGGAAACTGCCTCTCCAAGGATAAGTGTAGCTTATTCTGCTGATGATTGTTGGAGAAAGTCTTGTGATTCTGATAGCTCAATTTATGAGGCAGTTCTACATTGCAAAAGATCAATAGGTACTAGCCATGTTTATAACTTGGTCATTAGTTTTCTTTTTTTCTCTTTTTTTTTTTTTTTTGGTCAATAGAGAAAATTATTCGGGTGTTGTTGACCTTTGTTAGAACTCTGTTTATTTTTCAGGAAGCTGATGATTTGAGGATTACATATTCGAAGAGAAGAGAATAATATGGAAGAGAAGAAGAGGAAAGGTAGTAAGAAAGGAACATTTTTGGAGAATCACATGGGAAGAAAATGAAAGGTGACAAGAGAAGATCATCAGCCACTTGTTCTTTGTCACTATCCTCTTACATTTCTTTGATGACAATGTAAATTTTGTCTATGAAGCTATCTAAAATGGCCAGCAATGGAAATTCTGGCCCTGGCTAGGAAAAAAAAAAAAAGAGAAAAAAAAAAAGAAAAGAAAAGGGACATACATATTACAAATTTGTCCTTTCTTTATCCTTATGGGAAGGGCTTACCTACTTGATGAGAAGCTTCCTTCATTACAAACCTGTAAATCTTCAGTCCAATTAAATGATCAGGATCATCTTGTTCATGAGTACCTTTCTGATTCTTTATTTACACAAGACCAGTAAAGAATAAAGATAAACACTAGTACAAGTTTCTCCCTAATTTTTTCCATGTGTTGAATTGTGTTACTCATGGAATCTTAAGTCTAATAAATGCTCTCATGTAACAGATCTTATATTTAAGAACCATATAATTGGGAAAGGGATATTTCAATCTAAACTCCTTATGTGTCCATGATTAAGATTTTATATCATGAAAAGCTTGTGTTGCATCATACCATAATTTCAGGGGGGAAGAAAAAAGAAGAAAAGAATCCCTATTGCCAAAAAGTTAATGAATTCTGATCAGACCCCCATCTATATCATAATCAAATTAAAATTGACTCCAGCGAGTAGCCCAACTAATGAATTTTTTTTTAAGAAAATAAAAAATGAAAATAACTAGTATATGTCAATTAACAATAGGATAACATATAACATATAACATAACTAAATCAGTCCAATTGTCCAAATCTAATTGTCTCTTATGGAGAATCAGATACATTTGTTCATTTGTCATTTTAAATTATTGATCTTTTTAAGGATACATCAAATTCCAGGTTGCATACCTGGTGCTCTTGCTACTTTTTACTGTGTAGTAATTAGACATGAGATACAAAGCAAACTATATGTAGCATAGTGTAACAAATATTTGATTCCTTTGAGCTATAGAGGGACATATGACTTGTACTACTTTTGGCCTCACCTTAGTAATCAGTAGTATGGTAGACCCTCCTCAAGTACTCTTCAAAACAAACTCTAGTCCATTTCAGTAACATAATCATATATTGAGGTTCCCTTTGTGGCCATTTCTTCACAGAAAATCTCTGTACTATACAAAGAATGCTGCCATACACTAGCAAAATAAAACAATATGTCGTTTATCGCTTTTTCCTAAGCTTGACAAACATGGCCATATTACATATTCCACAAGATTGAAAATAAACAAGATGAGGTTAGATGCTTATTCAATGTTCATGGTTTAGAATTTTAGATGCTTATTCTTGTTGAACAGAGTTTTTGAGCCAAAAAAAACTTTATTTTTTGATGTAAAGAAAAGAAATGAAAGAGCCTTGGATAAGAATATTATGGTCCCCTAAGCAATGGGGTCCAAAACTGTGACGTGTGTTGAACTTTTAAACATGGCCATTCTTGACATCTTCAAGCTCCAAAAAACCAAGCCACTTCCATGTAACATAAGTTTAGGTGGCCCGATATCAGCCAATGGGTTGGTAACAGAATGGCTAAGAGTGCGAGTTTCGCGACATGTCAGAATGGAAGATGAGGGGAGACATGGACAAAATGTGCTAGGAGAAATGACCAAGTTTGATAACATTGCTTCTTGCGTTTCTTTCTGCTTAATTTTGTCTTCCTCTTTGGATTTTCGCTTCACGGCCAAGGAAGCAAAAACAAGCATAGCTTTATTATTTCTTGTTTTCCTCTTGTAGCTATTATATCAGCCTACTTAGATTGGTGGGGGGACCAGAAACTCATACATGCTACTTGTCTCTGATATTGGTCCTTTTGTCACTGTAGCAACTAACAAGACACTAGCTCTTTTCATGACTCCCGTTGTCATCAAGATGTTTCAATACCAATTTTGCAAGTTGGGGGATAGGTTTTTAGTGATAATGTCCTCAGAATATTAAGGAAGAAATGATTTTTCCTTATGGCTGATAGAGATTGTGAAAATTAGACACAAGTCAACATAAAGTAATACATGGACAAATGATAACCAGAGAATGTCAATTAAAAGTGAACCCTTTTCCACAAAAAGCTCTTTGAAATGTGGAAGCAGCTAATCCATGTTGTATGTACACAAGTATAATTATATTGACGCAAATCACCCTAATGTATACGTGGATCAATTTTCATGGTGAGGTTGACATGTGGTTTAGAAGGAGGAGAAAACCCAGGATGAAGCCACAATTTTATTAGTAAATTTATTGGAGATTTTACACATTTATTTAGTTGCTTTAGTTTTCCCTTAGTATTTATTAAAGATATATGGTGGCCGGTATTATAGGATAAGATTGCAAAGAGAAATCACAAATTCTGATGGCATGAGGTGTGATATTTTTTAATATATATATATATATATATATTTTTTATCATAGTGAAATTAAACATAGCTCTTACATTAAGGTGAACCATTATAAATTTTGTATGTGATTATTGTGTTTTATGCGTACATGCTTAGGGCGTTTAATCCATAGCAATCTAGGCCCTAGCTAAAATGGGTATGACGTCAATTAATCAAGATCGACAGGATATGCTCAACAACTTGTGTTGGACATGTATATATACATACATACATATAGGGCACCAATCCAGTAGGTATTTTCTTTTTTACCTATACATAGGTATTAATTTGGCTAATGAAAATTTATCATGCACTTTTTTTTTAAAAGTAAAAAATAAGAGAAAGAAATAGTATTAATGGTGCACGCCTTTTCATACACATCATTATAGCCGTTAGATCACCATTAGATGATATACCATTAGATGATATGATCCAACGACTAAAAAAAAATACTTACCTATTGGTTAAAAAAAAAAAAAAAAGAACCTACGGGATTGGCAACCATATATATATATGTATAATGATAATAGAGGAACAAAATAGTAGGTACCAATGGAACCAAAATCCTCAAACTGATAATTAGTATAACTTTTGAAAGAGAATTGTGCTATAAGAAGACTTGTTTGGAACGACTTGGGGACAAAATGAATGGAACAAGCCAAGGAATCGGAACCTTGATATCTGCCGTGTGTCGGAACCATTTTAGCTTGTGATCTCTCGGTACAAGTTGAACGACAATGAATATTGCAGATAACTCTTTTGTTTGTGTCAGCACATTGTTTTTTATCTTAACATTCATTGCACTAGGTGAAGCTCCGTATCAGTGACGCCAAACTGGTCTTTGGTAAAATGAATTTAATAATGTTTTATATGCTAAAATCAAAGTCTTGTTGGTTTTCAATGCCACGACCAGAGCTTTTTTGGGGCCAATTAATGGAACAGGGGAATCACTAGGAATTTTCTTCATGTCGGTGTTTTAATTAGCAATATTGATTTGCATAAATGTTCTTTCTATGAATTCGTATATTTGGATTAAAATTAAAATGGTGGGTAAAAAAAAAAAAAGGGCTAACAATGTTGATTCATGGGACTGTATGTTTATGTTTTTAATTTATAATTTGTCGAGATTGTGATACATCGAGGATTTGAAGGCTATGGATTTTATGAGTTTAAAGGCAGTGGGGTAAGAGATTGGCTTTTCGATGTTAAGTCTCTCACAACGACGACGAAATGACGACCTAATCAACCATTGGAAGAACGACAACAAAACAACGACAGCTTCAAGGTATAAACGACAACTTAGAACTACAATAAACTAAAACGCCAACAGACCATAAAAATGACGATATATACTAAAAACGACAAAACATTAGTACGGCATTAACATCATTAAATGACAATAAAAAATTAAAACGACAATTTTGAAATAGAGGAAATGTTTTAAAAAAAACAAGAAGGAAGGAAAGAAAGAAAGTTGTTAAAATTAAATGGCAAAAAATTTAGGAGAACGAAATTAAAATCAAACGACGATAAAAGAGGAATAGGATAATGAATTTAAAAGACAACTTGTGATATTGGACACACACCAAAAAAAGCACAAAAAAAAAAATGGGTATCAAAAATAAATCGACATTAACATCAATAAACGACAATAATATAGAAAACGACAATAAACGCGAAAAACGACAATTACCGTCCTCGCTTCCCAGAGGAGAGGAACAAATGCGGAGGAGCCATTATCACTTGGGAAAAGAAAGTTTATACCAACAAAAAAAATTGAAAAACTAATTAACATCAATAAACGACAATAAGTGATAAAAACGACAACATCCTTCCCAATCCCGAAACCAGGGAGCGAGGGCGAAAAATACACGGACGAGGGGGGCATCATCACGCGGGGAGACTCCTCACTATGGTTAACACTGCCAGACGTCTTTTCCTCTTTGTAGGACTCAATCTTTCTGATATCAACTTTGATCTTTTTGACGTTTTAAAGGTCAGAGCTGCAAATGCCCATATTGTTAATTCTACCATACCATATACCCATCAAAATAAATCGACAATAAAATTATGTAAAGCGAGTAACAATTCTCAACGTTACTGAAGCTTTTGCTCCAAAACATGTCTATATATATATATATAAATTAACGTGAACCACTATTTATCTGTTTCAAAACAGAACCCCGAAGTTGTTTGTACATTAATATTTTCCTACTGCACGCACAAAGTCTAACACTCATTCCTCACATGTGACATGTTCACAGGAACTACCAAAGCTCGAAAATTATGTTCCTCGCATGCGCAAATGACAGAATGGTGATTAAGTTGATTGATCATCGTACGTTGAGGCTTTAAACTCCTTCATTCTCAGATCTTTGAGACCTGACAGAAGCTTCTAAGTCTTTTGCTTCCGGGTCCGAAAACTTCAAGAAATTCTCAACGTCTTTGGAGTAATCTGAGCTCAAGTTTCTTAGATTGAACCACTTCCTATGTGGTTTAGGCTTTCTGTCACTAATGGCAATGGCAAGGTCGTTGGGGAAGAGGTCTCTTAGCACAAAGGCATGTAAGATTGTGGTTATAAGCAGAGCCGAAACAGTAAGAGTTGAAGCCAGTGAAAGAATGACAGCCAGAGCTTGAGTTACAACGTTGGTGACTTGATTCGAATATCGGACCGTTGCAATGGCAGCCCCTGTCATTGGAAAAGTATATGCCCACCATGCCAATGAAAATCTGTTCATTCAAAGAAAATCTTAATGTTAGATCACTCGAACAAAAAGGGGTAAAATGTAGTTTCATATCAGAGTTGTTCAAGCCATATCTTACTTGAATCCTCGGAAGAAGTTTATCCGAACAGCCTGTAGAAGTTTAGGAAAAGAGGAAAACAAAAAATATAGTTAAGAACACCAATCATAACATAGTAAAGGTACGTAAAAAAATCTAAATTTCTTTGAGAAGCAGAGATACTAACCAGTGAGAAGTAAAGGAACAAGGCAATGAAGTAAGCTATACGCGATCCATAATCGAAGGAGCCTTGTAGCTTTGCCCAAGCCATGGAAGCTACACTAGGTGCTGCAACAAACAGGAAGAATACTGGATGCAGCTCCTTTGGGAGAGTCTCATTTGTTGGAAGTCTCTGGTACAGAGTTACAAATAGCACCATGTAGTGAGCTAAACCGATGGCAAAGAAGAAGATAGGCCCTTCTACAAGCCCCATTGAAGCACCTAATAATGCTCCAACAAAGTTTCCAACAATTGAGAGATGATTTGAAGGGTTAGCCACTTTCGAGAGCCTCCTTTGGCCTCCTGACATCCACTGTCCATAGATCTTAAGCTCGAGACAGAAGAATGGAGTCATGAGAATGTACCAAAGAGCTGGATGCAGGGTCTTAGCAAATGAAGTTGGAACTCCGAGAGCTAAAAACAAGAGCGCTATCCAAGGGGCAAAGAAGAAGTTAACACGAATAGGATGGTAATACTCGCGACGAACTGCTTCAAAATAGAGGATCACTTTAAGAGAATAGATGGAAAAGACTGCAGTAACAAGAGCCACAGAGATGCACCATAGAACAATGTTGATCATGGGGCTCAAGTGGAGAAATTTTGTGGATGGAGAACTGGCCAGGGTTTTCCACATAATGGCTTGGCTACTCACACCAAGGCAGATACCAAATGAAGAGATGGGAAACCGAAGAAGAAACGGCCACCTCTTGTCATCCGGAAGCAGTATTTGCTCTGAAGCCTGTTAGAGAACGAAAAGAGAGAACACATTAGCCTTCTTTTTCAGAAACATCATAGAGCTTAAATCTTAGAATAACAGAACCAAAAAGTTACCCTAAGTGTGTCCAGTTCTGGCCCTTCCAGTGCATCGAAGTAGCGATCAACTGGTAAAGTATCGACATCAGAATTTGTCAAGACAACATCATCCGGTAGAGTCTCCCTTGGCGGCTTTCCGCGCAGGGTTGTTATCTGCCTTTCGAGTTTTCCAGACCATGTTTTGAAAGAATCAAACCTCCTGTCTATCGTTCTCCCAATATTCGGATTAGGGGGCAAATTCGCGGTGTTGATTACTTGGTGGGGTTGAGCAGGACCTGGTTGAATGGGCTGGGAATGAAACTCGGCTGGTTTTGGCAGTTCGCAGCTGGCACTCTTGGCTGCACCATTAGAATCAGGCAATCCATCGAAGAGAACCTTTTTGGTGTTCGGCATATTAGCTTGGATCGGCGAAGGTGGCATGCTGATAGATACAGAACGCATTCTTTGATGACCTCTGTGTTCTATTTCCTCTATTGGGCTTTGTACAGGAGGAGTTTCAATTTCCTGGTTCAAGATCAGTGCATAATATAAGTTAACCAAGACAAACCACCAACGAAAACTATAGAAACTCCATAAGCTAGCTTGTTTAAGATCTCAAAGTCGCTAAAAGTAGATAAACAGATAGAGAAGACTGATTTTGTTACATTAAAACTCACTTTAGGTGGCAGATTCAGATGTTGCAGGCCTACTGGTGGATACTGAACACTCAAGCGGCTTGGCTTTTGAATGTTATCAAAGCCAGAGACTTGATTTGATGATATATATCTGATGAGTGATGGAGTGTCAGAGACTTCTTGCTCTGTAGGCTCCATAGGCTTGTTGATTTCCATCTTGAACGGACAGCGTCTGAATGGGCAGCAAAGAAAAGAAACTAAGAACAAAACAAAGATGTCTGACAAATCGGTAAAGATTTGTCTGCCTAAGACCAGGGATTACATGCCCTGATTTTCGAGATTTTGCAGATGTATGTACAGCTAGAATTGGCTAGAATTTAGTTTTATTTCTTTCCTTTTTTAGTTACTTAAATCTTCCATTATTTGGCTGATCGTATTCTGGTATATTACATAGATAATTTACTAGTATACCAGCAATTATACTCTATATATTGTAAAGCGGGGAAACACAAGTAGTTGATTTTCAATTCATTTCGATCTTCAAGATTAAGTACAAGAACCATATACTAGTCCCTGTAGTTGAAAGTCACAACAGTCCTCATAAAACAAGTGAGACTTTAGATTTACGTTGAAAATAGAGGCGGCTCCATTTTTTCATAAGCAAAAAACACAAATCTCTCCTGTTGACGAAGTTCACATAAGAGCAAAAAGGGACAAAAAGTAATCAGCGCAGAGCATTACTGACTGATTTAAGCCATTTTGAATATGGTCAGATGCTAGAAAACAACGTTCAACTATCTGACCTTCAAGTCAAATTTACATGTTCAGTTCTGCATTGTAACATTTTCTCAGCATAACATTTACTGTTCTTTCTCAACAAGAGATCGTCCTAGTAAAGTTGTTATCATGCAAAAGTTCCCCTATCAGATTATTATACTAAAGTACATCTATAAACCTTTTAAAAGGTATATCTGACAGCATTTAAAAAGTATATATCATACAAAAAGAGAAAAACAGAATGCAGATCTAGAATTCTAACCTCCAAAGATCAAAACCAGTAAGTCCTGGATTCTTCAATGTCTATGGAACTCGGTTCTCAGGCTCAGCAAGAGAACCCACCAAGTTCCCTTTGACTGAGATGATGAATTTGATGAAGACCCAGATGAAAATCAGAGTGCTATAGCTTATATGTATATATGTGTGTATATATATGAGTGACTGAAAGAATAGAGAAAAAGAAAAATGGTTAAGAGAAGAAGATGATGATGATGATGAATACAACTAAAGACACGTCTTTCAACTATAGGAAAAAACAGTCTTAGCTTTTTTATAGTCCCAAAGAGACGAGCGGCGCGTGTACTTGAGTAACTTGACAACCGTTACATCAAACACATTTTTGGATTTTGATAATTACGGCTGCCTTTCTTAAGGGTGACGCGTTCATGCAAAAGGACAATTTAGACAACAATGCTGCCTATATAAGGATGCAATTCTAGGCTTCTTCCTCATATATAATGAGAATAATTAGGTAGGTTCATTTTAAAAAAAATACATTCACATATAAAATTATATATATACATATATAAATGTAATGCATATGTACATACATATATAAATGTAATGCCAAAGCAAAGACAGTCTTGATTGATTTGTCGTCATCTTCAACATCTTATAAATATTTTTATTTCTTTGCGTCACAAAATTAGGTTTGACTCTTTATAAAAATACAGTACACACCTTTTTTTTTTTTTTTTTTTTTTCCCCCTCTTTTGATTATTGATATAATACCCACATTTTTCATCCGTTTAATCTAAAAGAAAAGCGCATAAAAATAAAATAATCGACCCCCGGTACTGAATACTCTGTTAGAAGAAATTTAAGGCAAATAAAGGAGTAAATGTATTTTCCTTTTAAAAAAAAAAATCTCTGTTTCTTATAGAAATAATTTGATTGTGCAAATAAAACTATAAAATATAATGGTAAATGGTGGATGAAATGGCGGTCCATAATATGAAAGGGACGCAAGAAATTTTGAATAAAAAAATGAAAAACGAGTAGGCAGCAGCTTATCTGAATGAATAGAGTAATTTGTGGGGGTCAATTTAATTTGATTGATTGATGCATATTGATCGTGATTAGAATGAAAAATATTTCGATAATCTCGGAGAGTTTTTAATCATCAGAAAACTCTCCGTTAATGGTACATAGATATCACAAACTTCTAAAGTCAAACTCAGAAAGCTTGAGCAAGAAAAACAAAATATGTGCTCAGTCCTAATTGGAAAGTCCAGCACGAACACGGTTGGTTAGGCTCAATTTCCATTTGAGACACTAAAATTGTGGTTGAAATAATAAATTAGACGACAGGTGTTACCAATCTATTTACTAAATGTGCCAACATAAACAATTTCTATTTTGTCAAACCAAATTGAATGAAAATGAATGCTACACTTTCTTATTTAAAAAACAGAAATAATAATAATAATAATAATAAATGTTGTTATCTAAAATTCAAATATATTTTAGAAAATAAAATATCTAGTAGCAAGTAACACACCTTTATTATTTTTCTCATTTTTGAAAGGAATGCTTAATTAATTTTATTAATCAACTAATTAGGTGTTTATTATCTTATAGGTTTTTTATAATTATGTGGAATTTGAGTTTGGCAATGTCGCCGTCAGTTTCGGAATTCAACGAAAATTTTAGAGAAAATATCGACAAAAAACATGGGATACAGAATCATTGGAAGTCAAATTGGAAATGCAAACTGCAGGGAAAATAAATAAATAAATAATGCTGTATCTAACTCTTTAACAACTTGCAACAGTAGTCCCCGCATACAGCTGTGACATTTAGATGTAACATTATTGTTTATACAAATCAAGTTCAGTCGGTCCACCACGTCTCTATCTTATTCTTCTTCTTCTTCTTCTTCCTTTTCCTTTTTTTTTTTTTTTTTTTTTTTTTTTGAGTGGTAAAAATTGTGTTAGGTCCAAAATGCTAGATTCCGGGAATGTTCCTTCTAAATTGCCATGAAACAAACAAACATACTTAAACCTTTGCCTAGAACCATGTTTCCCAAATCCGATTTCTTTAAATTTAAGCCTTTGATAATTGAACTGTGGGCATATTAGCATATGTAAAAAGGCATATTATAAGAGAATATAGCTAAGGACAAAAAGTTACGTGGAAGCTTGTGAACATGTTGGAAATTATGTCCAAGGCCAACGTTTTAATTAAGTACCCAATGCCCATAATGTGGGAGACCCAGACTAATATTAAAACACAATAAATAAAATCCAGGATTTGTACTTTTAAGCAGTTATTTAATTGCCTTGATGTTTGAACTAGCTAGTTTTTACCCTCAAATTGAGATAAAACATCTATAAAATCATTCAAAACCAAGCTATTCAATTACTTGCATGAAAGCATAAATTGAGAGGAACATGTGTTTATTACCTCGTTAATCTTCGGCCTTGAACACACCCCAATCTCTGTATTTGGAAAATTATATTCTTGACTTCTCATATGAAGGTCACCATGTTTTCTGGGGTTTTTTTTTTTTTTTTAAGGGTTTTTCTCTTAGGTTGGATCCTGAGAAAATGGATCGAAAGAGAAGGAAATTTGTTTAAACGATGAGGGAGATGATTTATACTTTTGAACAAAGCTTTCTAAACAAAATTTCCCATCATTTTTTTGTGTCCGTTTTTCACTGCTTTAAATTGGAAATGACACTTTTTTTTTAGGAACTATTAAGTTGTATATATTTGGCGTTCTGTTACAGCATGGAGCCACCTAGCCTAGAGAACTTCCTTGACTTTATTACTGAATACCGAATTGGAGGCCTGAATGTAGACGGAAACACCCAATATAGAAATCTGGTACAGAGACTGTTTGAAATGCAACTTTTTTATACGTAAGTATTAATATTAGCATTTTCAGAAAAAAAAATATTAATATTAATTAGCTACCACAAAATTAATAAGTAAGTAAATAAATAAATAAATAAAGGTTGTATTGATACTAAGCAACTTTCTTTTTTCTTTTTTCTATTTTTTTTCCGCTTGAACCTAAAGTAAGCAACTTGAAAATACAATAATGACCATAAAGTTNCCTAATTTTCAACACTATAGTAAGAAAATTAAGCTGTGGTGGGATGTGTCATTAGTTCATGGAATAATATGGGGTGGATGAAGTGGAATGCAATAGATTTGGTTTTGGCCGACAAGCTGACGAAGTTAAAAAGTATAAAGTTTCAACGCTAGCTACAAAAGTTTAATGGAAAAAAACTTTAAAAATAAAAAATATAATTCCTACTATACAAAAAGTTGGAAACCCAATATAAGTAGTGAATGTGTAAGTGTTAAATTACGTGTGTGTGAGATCTTCGTAAAACATTGTTTTTTTTAGATGGTATTATATATGTAATATTATTATCGTGTCAAGACATATGTATAATGAGCAACTACTAAATTCAAATTCGATATATTTATTATTTGTGTTTTCATTTGTAAACTCATACCTGACACAATAAATAAACAGACTATCCTGTGAATGACACAATTAACACGTTATTTAAACAGGTCGTATTCGAGTCGTGTCTAACATAACACAATCTGTTTTGTGTACTGTTTATCCTATTAATTGAACTCAATTTAATACGTTAATGTTAAATATTTTATATTTAGTTCAACCTGATATAATCTATTAACATATTAAGTTTAACATGTTAATCTATTTCACATTTCCAATATAATTAATATAATCTATTAATTTATTTAACATTTCCAATGTAACCAATCAATCATAATAAATTAAACAAATATAATAAATAATCTAAAGTTTAAAATTAAAATAAAACTTTCAAGTTTTAGTACATAAAACATAAAAAGGAAGTTTAAGTTTTAATACACACAACTTAATATAAAGCCTCAAAAAAATTTAAGGGGATGGCTACGGTAGGGACGTCCCTACGTAGGGTCATGCCTTAATTATCGTTGGATGGGAATCTGTGGGGAATAACGGGAATCTGTGGAGAATCTATTTATATACAGATTCTCATCCAACGGTGAATAGACAGGACCCTACGTAGGGCGCCCCTACTGTAGACGCACCCAAAATTTAAACGTATCAATTTCAAATTTAACAGATTAACCTGCTTTTGACCTACTATTTAATTGAGTTTGATCGGATATAACCTATTTTGATCACTCGTATATGTTTAAGATAAATCCAAACGCGCTAACTTCATATCAGTTTCAACTCGTTTTATCATGTCGTGATCTAAATTACCACCCTATGTATAAATATATACTTCAACAGAGATGCCTTTAGCTCCGTACATAACATAAGTATTACACTTCTAGCCATGCTTCTCTGGACTCTAATGGCAGACTGAAAAGTTTACCAGTCTTAATATATAATCTGAAGTTTTTATTCAAAAAAACAATAATAATCTAAAGTTGAAACACGCTAGCACTAGATTGTCAAATGGGTATTTAATAACATAAATATTTATTTTATTATTAAAATGCCAAATGTAAGAGAACTTTTCGTTAATTTTGCTTTTTATGGGCTTTATGGTGTCAGCATTGGCACGTCCGTACCTAAGTTCTCCTTTAACTGTTTTTCTGATCCCTAGTCTTCTTTTTGCTATTCGTTATCTCCTCCGTAACTTTAAGGGGCTTATAGAAATATGACTAAATTTTGGGCCTAATTTCAGTAAATGTCCCTTTGTCAAAAGTTATAGCAAAATGTCCGGTATATATGCATATATACCAGGTGTAAAATTTTATATACCAAGTATAAAAAATTATATACCCAGTGCATTTCAGATCAGTAACTAAAATTGGTAGATCTGTGTATCTACTAAGTGTAAAAATATATCTACCTGGACATTTAGCTATAAAATTTTAAAAATGGACATCTACTTAATCAAATTTAAAATTTTGGTCATCCACCTAAATTTCTCTAACTTTATTAATGATCCAAATTGGAAGTTGTCCTATAAAATATGTATTTAATGGCGCATAAATTTATTCAAAATTTATTAGGTAAACCATGCCTTAAAAGTTCGATTAGCTTGGTTTTATTTATTTAGTTATTTGACACTTTTAAGTTTATTCGAATCGTTATCCTACATATCGTTATCCTACATATTTAATTATTTAGTTATTTGCCTCTAAAAAAACAAAGTTCGATTAGCTTGGTTTTATTTATTTAGTTATTTGACACTTTTAAGTTTATTCGAATCGTTATCCTACATATTTTCATTGATCGTTAAGACAAGAAATGAATCGTTATCTTATTTTCAGAGATTACTAATTTAATCTAACTCAATAATGAATAACATGTGACAATGTTAATAAATTATTCTGTAGGCTTCGTTTGGTATGCAGGATAAGATATGATAGGATAGGATAGGATAGGATTGGACTATTTTAGGCCACGTTTGGAATGCAGGATAAAGATGGGATTGGATTGGATTAAATTAATCCTATGTTTAGTGCATGTATATGAGAGAGATTGGATTGGATTAAATTAATATACTCCAAAAATAATCCCCTTAGAAGGGGATAATCTTATCCTCTTGAGAATTTGGGATTGGAAGGAATTATGAATTTGATCAAAAATAATAGAATATTTTTGAAGTAGTAATAAATGGTACTTTCGAAATTAACTTTTAAAAGTGGTAAAATCAGAAATAGTATTTTTCAAAATATTTTTTAATAAGTTGTATTTTTGCAAATAAGTTTACAAAAAAAATGTCATTTTCCAAAAATAAGTTTTAAAAGTGGTAATTTTCAAAATATTTTTTTAAAAGTTGTATTTTTCAAAATATTTTTTTAAAAAGTGGTATTTTTAGAAATAAGTTTTTAAAAATGATATTTTTACAAAATTGATTTCTAAAAATGGTATATTTCTAAATTAATTTTTAAAAGTGGTATTTTTCTAATTAATCAAAGCTCAAAATTCGTTATTTACCTAAAACTATGAAACACACCTATCCTAACAAAAAGTAGCCAAACATAGGATAGGATTGGACTATAATTCTGTCTTATCCTATCCTATCCAATCCAATCCTTTAAAATAGTCCAATCCTATCCTATGTTTGGTGTGCTACTTTTAGTTAAGATAGGTGTGTTTCATAGTTTTAGGTAAATAACAAATTTTGAGGTTTGATTATTTAGAAAAATATCACTTTTAAAAATTAATTTAGAAATGTACCATTTTTAGAAATCAATTTTGTAAAAATATCATTTTTAAAAACTTATTTCCAAAAATACCACTTTTTTAAAAATATTTTGAAAAATACAACTTTTAAAAAAATATTTTGAAAATTACCACTTTTAAAACTTATTTTTGGAAAATGACATTTTTTAATCTTATTTGGAAAAATACCACTTATAAAAAAATCTTTTGAAAAATACCATTTCTGGTTTTACCACTTTTAAAAGTTAATTTCGAAAGTACCATTTATTACTATTTCAAAAACATTCTATTATTTTTGATCAAATTCATAATCCCTTCCAATCCCAAATTCTCAAGAGGATAAGATTATCCCCTTCTAAGGGGATTATTTTTGGAGTGGATTATTTTAATCCAATCCAATCTCTCTCATATACATGCACCAAACATAGGATTAATTTAATCAAATCCAATCACATCCTTATCCTACATTCCGAACGTGGCCTATAGTGTAATAATATATGAAAAAATATTTTAAAACTTTTTTTAAGAGAAATCGCACTTGTACGTAGTAATTGGCAGAATTATAAGTTGTCTGACGATCATTTTCGGTTAGTCTATGAATTTCATAGCGGAATTATGATCCAAAAAGAAAAAGAAAAATAAACTTACGATGAATTGTCTCTGTCCATCGGTTTTGTTTGGATTTCTTGGATTTTACTGAGAAGAAAAAATATTAAGAGAAAACAAAAGGAAATAAAAAAATGAAAATATTTTCCTAAAATTTTATAAAATATTTTTTTGGTACTTTTATCTTTCTCAATCTTTTTGAAATTATTCTATATTCTCCAGAATTACACAAAAAAATTTATTCCACTTTTTCCTAAACCTTTTTTCCATCATTTCTTTGTTAAAATCCACCATACAAAAATGAATTCCTTCCAAATTTTCCTCCCCCTAAAATCTGGGACCTAAAAAAAAAATGAAATTCCTCCAAAAAAAATTTCTTTTCTTCCTTCTTAAAATCTGGGTTCTAATGCTATGTTTGGTAGAAGGGAAAAGAGAGAGGAAAGAAAAGATAGAAGGAAAAAAAAAGAGAGAAAATGAAAAAATGGGTTGTTTGGTAAGATGGAAGAAAAAAGTGAGGGGAAAAAAAAAAGAAAGTTGGAGCCCACAAATTTTCCCCCTCCAAATTGGAGAGAAAAGAGGATGGAAAAAAACTTTAGCTAATGAAAAATGTAATATCAAATTACCCTTACATAATAATTTCTAAAATCGTTATTTAAAGAGTAAAATAGCCATTTTAAAATAAACTAGTTTTCTTTCTTCCTTACATACTAAATAACTATGAAGAAAAGATAATTTCTTTCTATCCTACACATTTTTATTCTTCCTAATTTTTCCTTTTCTCCCTACCAAATATAGCCAAAATATAGCCGGTGCATACTATTATTAATTTTAGACCCTATATTTATATAGTTGTGGAGGGTGGTCACGGTTTTCTATAATCTGATAATGAAATTAAATACAATAAAATCTCTATAAATTAACATTGTTGGGGCTAAGAGAATTATTAATTTATAAAAATTATTTATTTATGGGTAAATAAATAATTTATTAATTTATTGATAAATTAATGCTTGCACTTTTTTCCCCTAGGAGATATGTATATAACCTATAATAATAAAAATTAGATACAATCAAAGTTAATGTATGTGTACAAAGAAGCCTAAATGGCAACTTGTATATACACAAAAGTTATTATATATTGTTTGTACATAAATAAAATTCTAAAAGTTAATTTTCAATCTGTATCAAAAAGTTAAGAAGTATATATACATATGATAAATGTAGCTTAAAAATTTAATATCTTATAAGATGTAGCATTCCAAGATGTTTGATGTCTATTAACATAATAACAATAAATAGTCATTAGTTTTACTTCAATTAAGAATCCAAATTATTACAAATAAGTTCCAAATCTTATACCAAATGTGATATATCCATTGCAAAAATTAGAGTATAAACTGAGTTCAATTTAAATACAAATAATAAGCAAATAACTTTAGATGTTTTTAAAAAAGTAACAGAATTAAGAAATAGAAGTTATCTAGAAAAAAACTCATTAATATTGTGAATGTCTATGTTATTTCTTTTATGTATTCAATCAATTATTAATTTATATATTCGATGGGCTCTAAAGAAATTAGAAAAAAAATTATTATCTTATGTATTTAACGAAAATATTAATTTAGTACATTAGCTCGAGTTAGGACAAAAAAATTTTATTATTTAACCAGTGTTATTAATTTATCGAACATTCATTTATGGAGATTTTACTATACAAGTACAACAACTCAATCATAAGCACGACGTTTTCATTAAATGGCATATCGTTTCTTAATAGAGATCATGTCATACTGAATAATAAACATCCTTACCCAAAGATTTGGTAAGTCCATAAGAACCAATATTTTAGATATATTATTCAAAAAATATATATCATACGTGTAATATTACAAGTATGTGGTTCGTAGGGGGGTCGGTGGAAAAAAAGTAAACCCATGCCTTAAAAGCTTGATTAGCTTGCCCTTAAAATAAAAATATATATAAAAAAAAGTTTGATTAGCTTGCTTTTATTTGTTTATTTATTTTACAGTTTTAGTTTATTCGTATAGTTGTATATTTCAAAGGTAGTTAAGACAAGAAAATAATCATTATCATATTCATAGAGATCACTAATTTAATTGAACTCAACAATGAATTACATGTTACATTATTTTCTTATTGTCCTACATTCCATTAATATTGAAACAATTTTTTTAAATTTTTTTTTTTGAATAGAAAATCACATAGTAATTATATCAGAATCGTGCATAATCCTGTTACAATTTGTTGACAATCATTTTTGGTTAATAATGCATGGGAATTACAAAATTTTGAATCATTCAAAGGAATCTTAATGTCAGAACAAACAACATGAGGTAAGAATACTTTATCTTTCGTCCCGAAATTAATGAAGTAGTTTATACACGTGTTAAAATTAGTTTTTTACTTTTTTAAGACCTTGATATTTCTTTTGTAATTATTTAGAAATTTCTCACTGTATAGCTCATATTATAGCAATTGGTTTATTTTAATGATGAATTTCTTTTTCGCCTTGAAAAATAAAAAATAAAAACCTCAATCATATCCACAATTTTTTCATGTAATGGTATATCATTTCTTATAGACATCATGTTATAGTGAATAACATCCTTACCAAAAGCTTTTAGTATATAGTCTAAAAAAATCAATATTTCAGATATATTGTTCCAAAAATATCATATAGATGTGGTGACTTTGGTGAGTAGAGGACCAGTATGGAATCTCTAAAGCAAGCCACGACACTAATACACCAATTGATGCATATTATTGCTATGGTCCTAATGAAACCGTACCACTCTAGTGAATGGACGTTGAGAGAGAGTTTGAGTAGTGGTGTAATACTACACTACTCTCTTGACTCTTTTCCACTCTCATATACCTTTCCCCGACAAGGACAGACATAATTTTTTTTTTTCTTTGGGGCCTTTGTGTATTTAAGGAGATAAAAATTCATTCCCACATTTTATGGCTGAAACTATGGGCCTGTTTGGCACAACTTTCAAAGATCTTTTAGGACTCAAAAGATCTTTTAGGAGTATTTGGATGAATTTTTAGAAGATCTTTTTAAAGAAGCATAGACCTATCATCTTTTTTAAGAAGATCTTTTTATACTTTTACTTCAATAAGTAAAAGCTATTCCAAACAAGCCCTATATGTGAGTGAGAAAATCTAAAATGGTCTTGAAAAGCATTTGTTCCGGGGGGGACTTTTCGTGATTTGATTAGGGAGAAATCAACTATCTTTTTATACTTTTACTTCAAGAAGTAAAAGCTATCCCAAACAGGTCCTATATGTGAGTGAGAAAATCTAAAATGGTCTTGAAAAACATTTGTTCCGGGGGGGCTTTTCGTGATTTGATTAGGGAAAAATCAATTAAGTATAAGAATACTTAATTAATGATAAGCAAGAAAGTAGTAGAAAATAAAGAAAATGATGTGGAAAATTGTAGCAATACAATTCCACGTGTTAGAAAATTGTTAGCGTCTCTGACAGATCAACCTGCAAATAAACAGGTGCGGGAGGTTTCAATGACCATCACCACGTGTTAGATAGTCAGTGTTCTGATGTAGGTGATACCAGCCATATGGTCAGAAACAAACAAAAAGATTGTTAGTTTTTCTGACATAGATGATTCCAGCTATTCGGTCAGAAATATAAATAAACAATATTAAAAATAAATAATTAGAAAATTAGATCTTTGACAGAGGTGATTCTAGCCATTTTGTCAAAGATAAAAATAAAATAAAATAAATAAAGGTACGGAATTTAACGTGAACGGTTGCAAACAAGGGTCGTATACGCTACAACTCAGCTTGCTAAACAACTCAGAGTCACGGGTTTACGAGTATTTAAAATGAAGAATTTAAATGTTAATACAATATATATATAGTCAGCACCTTATAAATATTTAGAACAATAAAAAATAATACAGTGAGTAGCTCAGCGTTTTCAAAACCTACACAAAAGTAATTAATAAGAATAATAATAATATGGTATATATATATACGGGTATATACGTACTGGTATAGTATAATAAATGATTAATATATAGATATATGCATATATAGATATATATATATATAAGAGTTTGGTTACGAATCAGACAGCGAGCAAGATGAAAAGGTCGGGAAACTTAGATATGCATATATGAGTGTATGGATAAATTGATGGGATTAGTAATAAAAAATTGAGTTGAGAAAAAGAGAAAGTTGACAGATTAATGGAAAAAGAAAGAAAGCATTTAATACTTATCAAAGAGTGGAAGTTATATTGGCTTCTGCCTCTCTCCTCTATATTACAAAGCATTAGCTATATATATAGGCCAAATGAGATAGGAGTAAGCCATCCCTTGCATGAATTCAAACAGCAACTGCACGACACTTGTCCATTAACGTGGCGAAATTTAAGTTTCAGGTGGGTACTTTGACACGTAGAAGATGTGTTGGCAAGCTTCAACATAAGATGTCACATGAAGGAGAGCTTTCTTTGATGCTTGACACAAGTCCAAGTTGCTAGGTGGCATCATTGGATTGGTCAATATGTAGTAATATGCACTCTTGCTTCTAATTTGACAATTTTCCAATGGTAACTTGACATTTATTTTGGGATGTCGTAGTCCTCTCTTGTCCAATATAATTTTGACATATCACAATTTCTCAATTAACCCCACATTCTGCAATTATCACATTATTTGTGACGTAATATTTTAGTTAATGACTAATTATAAAAATTTTGTCACACCCTAAAATATTAAGTCTCCTGAGCTATATCGAATATGAATTTTTCTCAATATGGTCTTCAAACATGTCTTAGCCACATTCATGAAGAGAGAATTTCTTGAGAGAAAACGAGGCACTATTACCTTACAGGCATATCCCGACTAGGTTGGCACCCAGCTATAAGATAATTCAATATCTTTCCAATCCAAGAAAAACAGTTGACGTGAATTGTAGACAAGCTCGAAATAACAGATTGCTAGCTCTAGTTGGGATCCAAATAGTCAGGTCGAAACATTTTTACTGGATTGGCCCAACCTTAACAATGCCTCGTTAAAATCTTAGTAGAGCAAAACCTAATGGGAAAAATCTCTAGAAAGAGAAAAGAGTACGTTGCATGTGAGCAACACTTCGGAAATGAGCTTGAATATTGTTGAGATTAGCTTTTATGAAGCTTTAATCATTATATTCAACTTGCTTGCCAATAGTAGTTCTTTGCAGCGACTTGTGATGCTATTGAGAAATGACTCTTCAGAAGAAAGTTTACTACTTCCAAATTGTTGTGAGCATCTTACGCAAATAAATTATGAGGAAGATATTTCCTTGGAAAATTCAGTCCAATATAAAGAATAAACTCTCACATATATATAAGAGAAAATATAAACAATTATTAAGGATAAGAATATGAGAAATAGAAACTGGTGAGAGTTTCAATTAGTCCCCAATATTTATTGGTGTAAATGATAATTAATAAATATAACAAGATATAATATCTGATGAGGGAGTTCCCATAATAATTAATTGGACACAATCCACGTCTGCTTTTTAAGTCAGAAGTGTTTGTATAAAGATAAAATACGAATATTATAATATCACTGATATTATTTTAAAACATATCATCTTATTGATAGCCTTGAGATTGGTATCTCGCATGATCCTTCTTTTAGTCAGGTCATCTTGTCGATAGCTTTTGGCATTTCGCGTGATCCTGCTTTTGGCTAGGTCATCTTGTTGATTAGCCTTGATGGCAGATCGCATGATCCTGCTCTAGCTAGGTCACATTGTCGATAGCCTTAGCGTCTCTTATGATTGTATAAATTATCATATGTGAATTATAATGATTACAGTTTTATGCAACCTTAATTGAATATTTTGGTACTAAAGCCTATGAATTGTATCTACCATATGAAAGTACAGAAGAAAATAGAAACCAACCATTTATTTTAACAGAAATATTTTACAACTAATAGTCCCTAATGAAGAGGATGTTTGTAGAGTTATTATGGTCAATATCGAATACTTACCTGGGCCTAAAACCCAATAAATTATTGAAGATGGTTCATATTGCCTCATTACAAAACTTGAGACTTTATTGGATTTTTCCATGGCGACTTTTGATAGTTGTTTATAAACTTTATCTTTGCCAGTCGTCTCAATAGCGGCGTAAATATTTATTTAACCCCTTCCACGGTTAGGAAATGGGTTGTTCTCAGCTCTTTGTTATTGTTACCCTAATAAAATTTCGCATCTTTGAGCCTTTTCATAGTAGGTTTTCCTCACTGTATAACAGTCAGATGTAGGATGGCCTATTTTCTTGTGAAACAAACAGAACTTAGGGTTCCTTATTTCTTCTGATGTAGGCGGAGTTTGGACTTATGGAGGCCGTAATACCCCATCTTCTATCCATGCTCGTGCGAGTGAAATGATTTGATTTTGTGTTAGAGGTATCTCGGGAGGGGTTAGTCAATTTCTTTTGTCTTGACGTACTATATCAACCAAAGTGACCTCTCCTTTTCACTTGGAAAAAGATGGCTTACCCTAACTTTTAGCATCAGATCTTCCAGAAAATTTGTATAATTCCATTATTGTTTCTTCGGTATTGCTTACTCTGAACATTAGTTCGGCAAAATTCGGGATGACATGATTCTGAATGTGGACTTTGTATTCAGCTCGCATGCCTTTGACACACATCTGAATCAGTTCGTTCTCTGAGATGATTTCTTTGCAGTCCAAAGCCTTTTCTTTGAATCTATTCACGTAAGTTGTGAGCAATTCATTTTCTTTTTGTGTTATACTGGAAAGATCAAACAGATCTAACGTGCGCTCTGCTATGAAGAATTTGGTGCAGAATATTGCGACCAATTCATCCCATGTAGAGATACTGCCTGCTGGTAAATTGGTAAACCATGAATATGCCTGGTCTGTGAGAGATTTTGAAAATTTCCTTAACCTTAATTCATGGTCACTGGCATAAATTCCGAAATCATCTAGAAAACCAATGACGTGCTCCTTTGCATTTCCTTTCTTTCCATCAAATTTCTTGAAATGAGGATTAGTATAATCCTGAGGATATGGCTTGGACAAAACATGTACAGGATAAGGAGGCTGGAAATCCACTATTGCAATAATTTTACTAGCTTTTTCTGCCTCTATTTTGAGCACATCTTGTAGTTGTTCTTTGGTAATGAAACTGTGAGAATTTCCATTACTCGTTCCAACTGGAGCTATGAGATTGGCAGGGTTTTCCTGTGTTGTTGGCATGACAGGATCTTGATTGTCTAATACGAGTGAATTGTTATTTTGACAAGAGGGGACAGGAGCAGTAGTCCCCTATTTGTCTTTCTTTTCCATCTCAGCCAATTTCTACATCATCAACTCCTGAGATTTTATCAAATTTTCTAATGTGCTTTTCATCTGAGTAAGTGTCTCCTCTTGCTGAGTTGATGCTTCATTGCTTAGTAAATTCTGTTCCTCAGTCATTTTGACAGTGACTTTTTTTTTTCAAAAGAAAAAATTTGGTAGAGTCTAGAAATTTTTTTCAAACAAAGAATGGACAGAGTTTCGAGATAATTTCTGAGATTTTAAAAAAACTGAAGAAATCTAGTTTCACTTGGCTACTCCCCAGTGGAGTCACCTTTAATGTACCAGGGGGGCTTTTCGTGATTTGATTAAGGAGAAATCAATTAAGTATAAGAATACTTAATTAATGATAGGCAAGAAAGTGGTAGAAAATAAAGAAAATAATGTGGAAAATTGTATCAATACAATTCCATATATTAGAAAATTGTTAGCGTCTTTGACAGCTTAACCTGCAAATAGATAGATGTGGGCGGTTTCAATGACCATCACTACGTGTTAGATAGCCAGTGTTCTGACGTAGGTGATACAAGCAGAAACAAACAAAAAGATGGTTAGTTTTTCTGACACAGGTGATTCCAGCCATTCGGTCAAAAAATATAAATAAACAATATTAAAAATAAATAATTAGAAAATTAGATTTTTGACAGAGGTGATTCTAGCTATTTTGTTAAAGATAAAAAAAAATAAAATAAATAAAGGTATAGAATTTAACGTAAATGGTTGCAAACAAGGGTCGTATACGCTACAACTTAGCTTGCTAAACAACTCAGAATCACGGGTCTGCGAGTATTTAAAGTGCAGAATTTAAATGTTAATACAATATATATATATATAGTCAGCACCCTGTAAATATTAAGAACAATAGAAAATAATATAGTGAGTAGCTCAGCATTTTCAAAACCTACACAAAATTAATTAATAAGAATAATAATAATATGGTATATATATACGGGTATATACGTACTGGTATAGTATAATAAATGATTAATATATAGATATATGCATATATAGATATAGGTATATCTATATAAGTGCTTGGTTACGAATCAGACAGCGAGCAAGATGAAAAGGTCAGGAAACTTAGATATGCATATATGAGTGTATGGATAAATTGATGGGATTAGTAATAAAGAATTGAGTTGAGAAAAAGAGAAAGTTGACAGATTAATGGAAAAAGAAAGAAAGCATTTAATACTTGTCAAAAAGTGGAAGTTATATTGGCTTCTGCCTCTCTCCTCTATATTACAAAGCATTAGCTATATATATAGGCCAAATGAGATAGGAGTAAGCCATCCCTTGCATGAATTCAAACAGCAACTGCACGACACTTGTCCATTAACGTGGCGAAATTTAAGTTTCAGGTGGGTACTTTGACACGTAGAAGATGTGTTGGCAAGCTTCAACATAAGATGTCACATGAAGGAGAGCTTTCTTTGATGCTTGACACAAGTCCAAGTTGCTAGGTGGTATCATTGGATTGGTCAATATGTAGTAATATGCTCTCTTGCGTCTAATTTGGCAATTTTCTAAATGGTAACTTGACATTTATTTTGGGATGTCGTAGTCCTCTATTGTCCAATGTAATTTTAACACGTCATATTGTCTCAATTTACCCCATATTATCACATTATTTGTGACGTAGTATTTTAGTTAGTGACTAATTATAAAAATTTTGTCACACCCCAAACGCCAAAACAACATTAATGCCGACTGTGAGATCTATTGTGCAGGACTAGTTATTACGTATCAAATTTAGTAAAAGAGATATGTGTAATACTCCATAGCTAGAACATACATAACTTTTGGGTTCAAAACATGGTAAAAGAGAGACGTATATATATAGGGGCCTTTGGGAGAATGGCTGAATATTCAAAATAATTGTCCGTGTTTTTTTTTAATAAAAAAAACAATAATAAATGTCCAAATATATTAGTTAATGTATTTCGTACACTAAACTGATTTATTAAATCTATAGTAAATCGATTGATATTCCTACAATTCATATAAATTAGGGATGTTTGTATGCTATTTTTACTTTACGTGTTATCCTATAACCTCACATGACAAGTAATTAACCTTAAAGAAATGAGCTCAAGGAGACCTCACATATTCATATTTTCATATTTGATCATAAAGTGATCTGACAACTTGCATGCATGGCAAGATGTTATTCCATGAAAACATATGAAAAGTAATTGGGAAGGTTAACAGATTTTCCAATAAATAAAGGGATATTGTCTCTCAAGTCTTAACTAATAAACAGCTGGCTTTAATCGGTTTTATTGAAGATAGACATTACACTATTTAGTAGTTATGAGAATAAACGTTACTCTTTGACCTTTATTACAATTATTACAATCAACACATTTAAGAGTATTTATCCCGAACTTATGTGTTTAAAGATTCGTAACCTCACCATCCTCAAAATATAATTAGATGCCTGTTCTATGAGAAAGGGAGGGACAACTACTGAGAATATTTATATATATAGAAGCTTAATTTGTACAGATCATTGTAAATACTTTACACTATACTAAAAATAACATAGACATAGGTATGCGATTAGGCAGAAACACACAAAAATACTTTGTCTCTATTCTATTTTATTGTTCTCTACCCTATTCTATTTTATTATTCTCTAACCTATTTCTAATCTAAGTGCTCTTCCTTGACAATTTCGACCGTCAAGAAGAGAAAACACCACCTCACACCACCTCTATTATAACTAAATATTATGTTTATTCCTTTATTCTTAGAAAACCAAAAAGTACTTATCTATTTTTTAAAACATGAAAAAAGAAAAAAAAACCCTCTATCTCTTTTTGGTGAAATTTTTGACTGATTTTTTTCCTTAAATGAAGAATGTCCTTGGAATATTGATATTCAAACTACTCTTAAGAGGATAGTAATATCTTCAAAAATTTTCCAAATAAATACATAATCAACATTTTGTTGTCACATAAAAAAAGTATAATTTTTTAATATAATTTTTTAAAACTATGTAGTAAGATAATCGGTGTTTGATAGTAAATTTTTGAAACATATGTAAGAGAATTTTAGATATTTCACATTATGAATTTGACAAAAAAATATATATATTTCTTTCATATTTTGAAAAATATATAGTGTATACGTTTGGAGCTTTTGGCATGATCCCTATACATTAATATATTCAGACGTTAAATATAATAAAGTGTACCTAGTTACTCTAATTTCTCATATCGTATTTCAATAGAGTACTGGAGTGAAGCGTGTGAGAGATTTTCTTTTTTTTCTTTTTTGGTATTTGTCTGTTAGTGGATTAGTAGGGGAGGAGATCTCTTTGACTTTTGGTCAATATTATATTAACTTGAAAAGGTAAGTCAAACTGATGTTGACGTACAGTAAAGACTAACTTGACCTTAGGTAAACATTCTCTTGACCTTTGGTTAACATTATATTGAATCAACTGGTGGGGACTCAGTCAAACAAAAGTATTCATGTTATGACAATTTAAGGCACAACATATAAACTTGCCACAATCCGATTCCACTCTGTAGTACGATTAGTGAATCTTCAGACTGCCCTACAAGAATGAGACAAAAGGATCCTGATTTTGAATCAAGAAACTCTTGCTTTGGGGTTAATAAGTTATTAATTTGGGGTCAAGTAATTCTTGAAATAGAGACAAGAAATTATTGACTCAGGGTCAAGATGTTTTTGACCCGAGGTAAAAAAGATATTGACTTAAGGAAAGAGGTACTTGACTTGGAGTCAACAACATTCTAAGTAGGGGTCATGAAGTGTGTTTATGAAACTTGGTCATGATGTTATATGTGATGTGTTCTTAAATTTATAAATTGAAACTTATTGACCTTATATCTAGATTTTCTTATTTAGAGTCAAAAACTTTATTATATTTTATTTTCCAATTCATTAATTAGGTCAAGAACGTATTGACCCCCATGTCAAGATTTTTTTGACTGGGGTCACAATCTCTTTAATCTAAAAATTGAATACAATTTAAAATGCTTGTCAATTCGAAACGTTCTTGACCTTGGATCAAGTAATATTTGACTTGAAGTCAAGATATTCTTGACCTAGAGTCAAGATAGCCCTACATAGAGTCAAGTTTTGCTTGACTTATAGTAATAAATAAGGTCTTTATCAAATGCGCTGAATTTCACTGAAATATTTACTAAATATATGAGTTTTGGCAAAATGATAGTCATCAAATATACCAAAAAATATTATCAAAAACTAGATATTATACAACAACCATAGAAACCACAAGAAAAAAAAAAAGTAATTGTTTGAACCACAACTAAAATAAAATATTATCTTTACTTCCCTAAATTAGATTACTTCTATCAGTTAGTTTTGGCATAGCTCTTATATTTCTGTAATGCATGATAATACAACTCACATGCAAGCTATTCAATCCATTCAGCAGTGACATTGGTAATTGGCTTGTCGGACGTCAGAAACTTAGCATACTTAATGACAAACATGTCACAGTCCCAGTTGAAAAATAACAAAATATAAAGTTAAATAAAGCAATAATATTAAGTGAGGGTCAAGTGATACATGACCCTATGTCAAAAAGATCTTGACTATAGTCAAGAATCACTTGGCTTGAGTCAAGATCATCTTGACCTCTACTTAGGATGAAAATAAAGAATACCCAACACAAATTCAGTCCATAATCACCATCAACAAAACCAACACGGGTTAAAATCTGTACATTAATGACTAACAACAAACACTCATACCAAACCAATAATAATACTATCACCAAAGTCCTAAAAAGAGGAAAATTTTTACCAAAATCAGAAATTATATCAGTTGATGAAGTTAAGATAGATTTTTTCTTAACACACAATCTCAAAAAAAAAAGGATTTTGTTATTAAATATAAAACTAACGTTTTATTCCTCTATTGAACTAATATTCGCCCATTTCCCCTTTATATCGACTAAATTTTCGTTTGGGATATCAAACTTCGGCACTGGAGTCTTTGTCGGTGTATTTATCTTTATTTCTGATGATGTCGATGCTGGAATTTTCATAGAGGATGACTTTTTACCTTCGGTTGGACAAGTTTTAACCATTACAAGTGTTTCAAAGTTCCTTGAGAAAAAAAGATGAAGAACATGGAGAGGCAAGTGGAGAGGGTATTGAGCTTAACATGGTTTTGAGAGATTTTTAGGTTATTTTGAATTCAGGTTTGAGAAGTTTATTTTCAGAGTAAATGAAGACAAGAGAGAGAAATGGTGAGAGAGGAGAGACAGAGATGAGTTTTACGGGAAAATGTGGAGATATGTCAAATCCAAATAAGGTTATGTCAGGTTGTTTGAGATTATGCTGGAGGCATTTTTAGTCATTTAGCTCTTGTGGGGCCTATTTTTACTCTTAAAAAACCTTATCTAACAAACTGGTTCTAAAAATGTCAAACGGAGCTCTACTAGTCTTATCCATGTCTTTTTCTTGTTAGAAAAATGATATTAACTTCTCTAATTCACATGGAACCAATCTTCCACAACTTCATCACGAGCTGCTTAACACAAATGGCCAAGACTTCTCCTAGAGAAGCAAGAGGTGTGGGGTTCAATCCCTACCCTCACACCATACGTCAAGATCAGTTTGACCTACGCCGTCACAACAAGATCTACAAGACATTAAGATGATGATGAATATACTAAAACATAGGATTTTTAGCACAATAATGCCCGGATCAGTATTATGGTCCTCATTCAAATATTACTCACTCAATATCAACCGTAAAAAAATAATCTTGAACAAAACTTCATTACTTACCTTCAAAATCTAAATAACTTCCTAATATAATCCTTATATCTTTCAAGCTGAGTTTTTTTACAAAATAGTCAAATAGTTGTTGAGAAACACAGCTGTTAACAAAGAAAGAAAGAGAGAGCTAGCATGAACTAGAAGAGAGAGAGAGAGAGAGAGAGAGAGAGAGAGAGAATGAAATGAAAGACAATGAGACATAGAGATGGAGATATTAATTGAGTTAACAGTTCAGGGCTTTCATATTCCTCTAGAGATGGAAACAAAACCTCTGATCTTTGGAGAGAGAACTGAAGAAGAAGAAGAAGTGAGAGAAAGAGAGAGAACGAGAATGTAAAGGAAAAAGTAGTGGTAGATTGTAGAGAGAGAGAGAGGGGAATATTTAATGCTCCATCTACTATTTTCACTTTTGGCTAAAGGGCAAACTTGGAAACCGTTTTTTCTTCTCTCTACCTAATCCTCTTTTTTAGTCTTAAAAAAATCACTATATCATCATAGTTCTAAAAAAGTCACTAGATTCTCGTAGTCCTAAAAAAGACTAAAGGTTCCCAATTAGTCCTATCCATGTCCTTTTGTCTTTTCTAACCAACTATATGCTAAATGTTGCCTAAAGAGAGCAAAAAGAAGCCCAAACCTTTTAGATTTAGTGGCTTCGGGGTCCTAAAAAGTTCAGCCCAACCAACAAAATATTGGGTTATGTGGACCAGCACCAGCTCAGCTTTAGTTTCAAGGTTATGAAAGCGCTCATAAAATTTTGCACGCCTTGTCTCAGCACCTTTTATGCTCCGGGAATTCAGGGCCTATACCCTATGGATTTAGGTCTCTATCGTTTTTTGGGTGCTAATGTGTTGAGGTCACTATCTACTGTCACTTAGCTAACGCCAAAACAAATTCTTTAAATGAATGTTTACATCCGTTTTTCGGTTTGTGGGTGCAAAGGCGACACAACAATGGGCTTCTTGAGAGGTAGCAATCAATTGTGGGCCTTAAACACTATTATCTGCAAGCAAATATTTGTCCATTTATTCGTTAATACTCAACTGTTGTTGTTATAAAAAATCATTTGTAGATGCTTGTTTATCAGTTTAAGTGAAATACTATTTTTATGGCCGGTGATGAGACCTCCACGTACTTATATATGCTAACAGTACTATAATATATGTATGATTTTAAGAACCCATGTGATCCAACACAACACGCCATATATATATATATATACATACATACATGTATACATATCCTTAACATGTATATGTTGTATAAATTGTATTTCATCATCACTTTACGTAATACAAGTATTATTCATATTCATATATATATCCAAACGCATATATCCTTAACATGTTTATTTTAACATCTAATGGAATGACGATTTTAGCATTACTTTAAAACTAATGTATTTTAACTACTTGTAGGTCGTAAAAGTACTATTATTAGTCTTGTGACAAGTAGTTTGTTGCCACATTGGTGTAATTTGGCCACATGTAGTTTAGAGGAGTCTAGACTCCAACTTTTGCATGCAACATAGCTAAAATGTATTGGCCAAATACTAGAATACATGGTGTGAGATCAATGGACAATTCAATCTAGTAATCTTTTAAGTTTCAACTAATTATACGTAGATCGTATAAAGTTTCAAGTAATAATATTGGGTTTGTGCACTTGGCATAGTTTTAGTAGCCCATTGCACCATGAGGACTTTTGTCTTTATTATAATGCCCTTATCCCCGACTGAACTATATAGTTAGCACAATATAGCCAATGAGAGGAAACTATCACACTATTTGTTGGCATGTATAAGGAGCCCACTTAACCGTACATAGAATATTGCCTGCTCCAAACCACAAATCTTAAATTGTCACATCTTTTTCTAGCACTCAAGGCTATATTATATACGTAAAAGACAACAACAGGATCCATATAAAGCAAGACACTAATAAGAAGTGGGATAAGATTATTATTCAGTTTGCATGGATCTAAGAAAGAACTTCAACCATATGACTCGTAAAAGAAGTTGTTCGGTGTAGTACTGTAGATTAAGTACCAAACAAGTTAATTCATCAAGAATATAATTCCAAGGGCTTATTATAAAAGTAGAATGCCCCGCCAAACATGTTGAAAAGACCTATTGAAAATTGTATGCGTACATATATATATATATATATTTGTGTGTGTGTGTGATATGAAAACTTGAAAAGTAAAAGCAGGCAGAATATTTTAGTACAAGCTAGAGCGTAGAAGTTGGTTTAAAATCTGTAGCACTAAGCAGTGTGAAAGGTTGAAAGTTCTTCAATCTCTACTTTTCTTATGCGAAAAGCATGAAAAAGAGCTATAACCATCGAACACACGGCAAGAAACCTTCTTGGAAAATGGCAATATCCAATTTGTATAAAATTAGTTATATGCTACCGTGACAAGACATATACATAGGCCATTGGCTTTCAACTACATGCATGCCCTAAAAGAGCAGGAGCAAAAATGGCCTTTCAATTATTTCATTTCATGGACCTTTATATGATATTTAAGGAAATTATTTGTAACTATTAAACGGTTGTTTACATAAAGTGAAATGGGGCATACTACTAGTGTTCATAATGAAGTGAAATATGACTGTCAATTTGTTGTTTGTTTGGCTTCCTTTTTTGAGTTTTGACCTACTTATAGAGAGTGACTAAGTGTGGCCCTCCTTTTTTTTTTTTTTATGATGTGTCACTGAGCACCAACAAGCAACAAAAAGGCCAGTCGGCAATTCCTGGCTGGGCCAACCTGGCTAAACCCCTCTAATGTGGTCTCTGGAGTTCTCTCAAAAGAATTGGGTTATTACAGCCTGTGGTCGGTTCTAAGTTCTAAATAGTAGTTTTTTTCTTTATGCAAACACAAAAAAAAAAAATCAAATTAATTGATCATGTTAGGTGCTCATGCAATGGACAATTTTTTATGGGACTTTGAAAGGCTCTCTCTCTCTCTTATTTTTGCTTTCTTATGTTTTTATTGTTTTTGTATTCTTTCTACTCCTTTAAAGAATAATGCCCAAAACGACGGTTAATTAATTTAGTGCAAGTCCTAATACGAGCCTAAAAAGTAACATGCATACAGAATACAGATGTACACGTGGTATATTACAGCTTTTTTCATTATATTAATATTAGTTAGTGATATCAGCTCAGTGAGTCTTTTTCTTCGATGATAAATTGAACTGTTGCCTAATAATATATTAGTGATCCAATGGTATAATAACTTTTTGATACTAACTTATATGATAATATTATGCTCATTTTTCTATTAATTATACGTGTTATTAATCTATCTATAGAAGATTGTATCTATAAAACGTCACTGCCACATTAGTTGGTATCATATACATAATTGAACATGCGCTTTCTCTAGTCTTTTCCATGTCTCTACCGCCCAATATATAAGGCAAGCTTGGGCTTTAAGCAAAACAATTACGTAGTTTTTATTTTCTTTTTTTTTTCCATTTATTTTTGTTTTTTTTTTTCAGAATAAATTTGAACGGATGGCTAGATGAATTGATGGATCCATTATTGGCAGCATCGCCTGAGAGAATCTGCAATTCCATTGGCTGGCTATTAGTGAAAGATCTGGTTTATGTCCACATCTACAAGGATCCAAACTTTCTGCAAATGGAAAGTAGAAATTAATGTCTTAGTACTATCACATACTCGGATGAATTCACTTTATTTAAAGTTAAAACTTTTGAATTTGTCATGCTTTTCTTTACGGTTGGCAGGCAGAACAGTTTTTATAATGTGTGTATATATATATATATTCTCCCTCAAGAACAGTTTACTTAGCTAATCAGTAAAGGTGGCATGCTGCAAAACATGGACCAATCTTCCAAAAAAACAAAAGGTACATTGTTTGTGCTTTTGAGTAGCAACATGAGGCTGCAAATAATATTCTCGTGTTTATAATGAGATTGTAAGTGACACTAATCGTGGTAAATTACTAAATTTATAGGCATGGAAGATACTCAGAACATTTGTCTATTCTTTTTTTTTTTTTACACGTCATGTACACTTAATAAATTCCTTTATACATCACATAAAAGCTAAACTAACTAGTAACAGATATTAATGCATATTTTCTTTCAAAAATACAATTATTTTAATTAGGTAATGTTATCAAATATAATTGAATAGACATAGAATAGTATATACAGACAAAATAGACAAATGATGTACATCCTAGAATCACACCTCCTCCCAAGGACCCCAAATTCAATGCCCACTTATAAGTGAAAAAGGTGATATTGCTTATAACTTCTAGCAATAAGGAAATAATATATTGTTCACATTTCATTAATTACATATTATGTGAAAGAAAAAAAAAAAAGCATATTAAGGATTATTGCCTCTTGTCTCTATCTTAGTGCCATGGTGAGATAATAACCCTTGTTATCTTATTAATAAAAGGTACAACACATGATAAATTTAATTAGAGGGATCGAAACTTCAAATTGAAGAATTCTTGCTGCCATATATTATGGTATTTTCCGCAAATAATTTAGAGATAGACACGTGGCAATATTTTATACGGGCAAATCACAAGTTGAAGAATGTAAGTCAAACTGGTTAGTGATCGCAATGACCAATGATCCGAGCACAATAAAATAAGACTCAAAAAACGAGCCGAGTGGAAAAGTCTATATCTATATATTAAGCCTAGAGCAGGGAGAGTGTAAAAATTCTGATGGCTTCTTTGATCATCATTTTATTTTAAAATTTTTTAGAAAAATCTTAATTTTTTCATGATATGATTGGTCCTATTATTATTTTTCTTTGTTATGATTGGTTGTAATATATATTTATATTATATAATATTATATTTAGTTTAATATTAATGATACTTTATATTAAATTTAGTTCATCGAACAAATAGATGTGACACATTCGTTGTATCAAAATAAATAAAAAATAAATACATTGTTTAACTAATAACTGTGATACATTCGTTGCATCAAAATAAATGTAAAAATAAATACATTGTTTAATGTTTTATATAATATTATATTTAATTTATTATTAATTATACCTTATATTAAATTTAGTTCATTGAACAAAAAATTATGTAACATTCATCTCATCAAAATAAATATAAAGACAAATACATTCTTTAATATTATAATACATTGAACCTAACTATAAATTAGGCCTAATATATGCAATATTAATACCATATCGCGCAAAGCGCGGTATAACGTCTAGTAATTATATATGCCCAGATTAAGCCAGATAGATCGCTTAACACTTCATCCAATACCACACAAGCAATTGCTCAAGATTATGGCGGACCACATAGAACACATACAAGCAATCCGACCATTGTATTATACTAAACATGTTCAACCGCTATAGATATTCCTCAGGGTGTATGCGGGCGATTTCAAAATGCTAGGCATACACCAAGCCACACTTGGGTCCTTTCCATCTTATCCGTGCAAGGGCATGTGAGATATATCTTCTATTTCATGGGACACGTGGTATTTAGCTCTAACTACAAAGGATTACTACAAAATCGCCATAAATATTACTTCTTTCTTAAACAAAAGGTAAGCTGTTACTAATCCCTAAAATGTTGCCTGTCAATTTCTTCTATATTCAGTCTTTTGCTACATCGTATTCAGCTTCACCATTAGAAGGTTATTTCACAAGTACTACCTCCAATTGAATTATTAGTGAAAAGTTTGTTGATTCTATTCAAGATGGTACATACGGACAACTATCTACCTCAAATTTGGCCGACTTTTGAGCTAAAATACGAACCAATTAGAATTTAGAAGCGCGTGACATACACGGTAGTCTTTGGACGAAAATCCGCACCAACACTATTACATACATATATAATGTTAATATTAGCTATCTTTGAAGGTGCGCCCAATGAGCTAGTTTGTTTAAATTCACATAATCACGTGATCAAGGCAAAGTTATCAGTCGGTCGGACAAAACAAATTCTTTTATTTTATGCAAGGATTTTAGAAACTGATAATAAAACGTTTCATTGTAACAAATTATATATAATAAAATATGTCATAGACTCATATGGCCAGCAAGATTTTGAACAGTGTAAAATATATGCTGCCTTAATAAGGACAAGAACGATTTGTATGATCATTAATAATTTGAATATGAATGAAGAATGCTCTACCACAATCATAAAGAAAAGTTTGGTAACTGTCCTGTACATTAACAATTCTCCATGCAAATTATTGAGAGAGAGATTTTGTAGCAAATGTAAACAATTAATGTAAAAGGAACTCTAAAAAAATTGAAATACCACTATTAAAAAAAGCCAAAGAGCAAGACCAAAGGAGTTAATTAACAAACCAATTAAAGATGCTAATTGAATGAAAGAATGTCTGTTTTGACTAGGACCACTATATAAGTGCTTCTGAATTTTCGGCCTTTTGTATTTGTTTTACTTATTTAATGTTCAGTTGTACAAGATTTGTTTTTTTCTCTCTGTTTAGCCTTTGAAAGAAGCTTTTGAAACATCTTTAAGTGTGGTGTGACTTGAAAAAAAGTTGTGAAAAGGATAGTGGCATGGCGTGTAACCCACAAATCAAAATGTCGCAAAAAGATTTTTGAACTAACGCATGTGATGCTGAGGTGGAAAAAGAGCCTTATGGACAAAGGGAGATGCGTGGGAATTAGCTCGATCTAAAGAATCTCGTAGATCATTTCTCATATATAATATAAATATTTATCTTTCAAAATTTTTGGTTAAAAGTTAAAACCCATTTTGTTTTGCAGAGATTCTCTTCTTATTATGCCACTTTGATAAGTTGATAAGCTCTCGCACCGCTCAAACGACTCTCCTTTTGACGACTGTATGTAAAGTCCAAACGCCACATTCAACTTTTCTTTTACTGTCGTAATTGCATGCCTTTATATTTGCCGCAATAAAAACATAACTCCTCCTCATCCATTCACTTGTAATTAGTGTACTGTATATATAGATCCCCACTTACCCATCACAGGGGGGAAAAAATTAAAAGCATAAAGAAAAAATGAGGGGACAAGTTTTCCATTCATTGGTTTTGTTTCTATTTGGCCACAAGTCCAAACTATCTATATCTATATCTATATATATATATTATGCCTGAAGCTAAAAACTCTAATAGTTTCTTTGATCACCATTCTATTTTTAAAATTTTTAAAAAATTTTTAATTTTTTCATGATATGGTTAGTCCTATCATTATTTTTCTTTGTTATGACTGGTTGTAATATATATATGTATTATATAATATTGTGTTTAATTTAATATTAATGATACCTTATAATAAATTTAGTTCATCGAATCGAACAAATGATTGTGCTACTTTCGTCTCATCAAAATAAATATAGAGAGAAATAAATACATAATTTAATATTTTATAAAATATTATATTTAATTTAATATTAATGATTCCTTATATTAAATTTAGTTCATCAAACGTCAAAAAATTGTGTTACATTCGTCTCATTAAAATAAATAAAGAGATAAATATATTTTTTGATGTTGAAATACATTGAACCTAACTATATCTTTGATCACTATTTTATTTTTAAAATTTTTAGAAAAATCNCTATCATTATTTTTCTTTGCTATGATTGGTTGTAATATATACATGTATTATATAATATTGTATTTAATTTAATATTAATGATAGCTTATAATAAATTTAATTCATCGAACAAATGATTGTGCTACATTCATCTCATCAAAATAAATATAGAGATAAATATGTTTTTTAATGTTGAAATACATTGAACCTAACTTTAAATTAGGCTTAATGTATGCAATATTAATACAACTCGCTCAAAGCGCGGTATAACGACTACTAATATATATATATGTTGGCACGATTCTTGCCAAACTGTCCACGTGTCTATACTATCCCGAATTGCTTCTGGCTCCAGGCTGGATTGGAGAGGCGAGGGTCTGCACCTGCAAAGACTCTCCGATGCTTAAGTCAGATATTCGTTCATTAGAGGGAATAGCCAGAATATTCCAAAACTCTCTTCTTTAGTGTATTTATATATATATTCCCGGAGGGACGTGTGTGGTATTTATATTTCTAGAACTGAGGTACTGTTGGCTCCCAATCCTGAGATTGAGTATCTTTTAGTCAGATTTGCTCCAGAAATCACGAGCCGAAGTTACCGTAATCTCCTTTGATTGAAATGACTTACTCTCTGTCGCCGCCTCCGTTATAAACTCGACAGGAAGGGACGTCGACAACCCGCCGTTCTGTCAGGATAGTTTGCCCAATGCGCACATCTACCCAGGATCGCATTAAATGCCTTGTCTGAGTCTGGGACTGTGCGCTGCCTCTAATGGTCTTCAAGCGGAAGACCCTCGAGACTTCCGACCCCCAGTTGTCAAGGCAAGGGTCAGATTGGGCCGAACCCGTTCAGGGTCTGGGATGGATTCGGCCTTGGCCCACGACGACCAGCAGGCCCGTTTGCGTCACGTACGATTTACATGACTTTTAGGTGATTTCTGCTAGTGTATTTCCTGCCACCTGTTCTGTCACTTCGTCGTCCACGTAGCATACGATCTAAAAATGGGCCCCGCAATATATATATATATATATATATGTTTGCTTGGGTATGGCAGAAGTGTATTCTTGTGGGTCACGGAATTGTGTAAAATCAAGTTGAAAATTGCCAGCGCAATTTCCTATTGTTTTCTTGGAAAAAATCCTATCACTATTATTAAGAAAGTGAAAGAAGCTTTTTTTTTTCTTTTTTTTTTTTCCCTTTGGAGATGAAACACACATATATTGTTATATGATCCGGATAATACAACAGACACATATTAATGATAGTAGGGTGGATTTCCTTCACAACAGTACTATATCTCATATAATCTAAGAAAATTTTTCGCCAAACCATCATCTCGATCTCCTTCGGTTACACTCGAAATGAACGTGTTCACAAGATCATCATCATCATATATATATATATATATATATACTAGAAATGAGATAGCAAATAATTGTATTTTCCATAGTAATGAATTAGACATGCTTAACAAGGGTTAAAGTGCATACTCTAGTGATATGATCCTCAATCATGAACTGTTTTTATGATATGTTAAAGATCAAATTTTACCAAATAACTGCACGTACGTTTAGAAACTAGCTAAGACTATTATTTTCTAATAGCGACAATGACTTATGATCATTAATGATCATATCAATATAACACATCATCACTATTATATATGTGATGATTGTTCATGAATCATGACACATAATATCATGCTTCATATGAGTACATGTATCAATTAGAAAACCAAGTTTAGTACCTTAAACACTAACTACCCCGTCGACAGATCAAATATTAAAATAAAATTTTACTAATTAAATGTGAAGAATATCGCATCGTGTGTTCAAGATTAAGATCTAAGAGGTTGGAAAAAGCTTTGGTTGTAAAGCAATTTTTTTATTTCTGTTTAATTTATATATAAAAAAATGATATATCTGTTTCTCCTTTTTCTTTTTAGCCTAAATAAATGTCCTATTTACAAGCACCTAAGTCCTAAAGAAATGTGAAAAATTAAATTTCCCAACACTTTCACAAAATACCTAAATAGAGAAAACAATTAAACTTTCCAAGTAAGTTTTATAGTCCCAATCAAAGATGCTGACATTGCATCTACCATATGATAGGGCGTCAATCCACCGTGGAATTGAGCTGTATGGCCGCCCTTTTTTAGTCGCTTAGCCCTTTTCATGTATATAGTGGCAGCTTAATGACTGTGGAAAGCAATATATTTTAATTTCAACAAACAAAAGGAACAAATAAACTTTCAAAAAAAAAGAAAGAAAAAAGAGAGATAGAGAGAGAGAGAGAGAGAGAGAGAGAGAGAGAGAGAAAGTAAGAAAGAAGAAGCGTGCAAAATAACTTTTTGAATCCTCCATGTGACTGATAAAAGTAGCAATCCCAAGTATAAAAATTAAAAAATTAATCATAGAAATAATTAAAGGAATTAAATATAGATACCATATAGACTATGAGGGATCATACCAAATATGCATTTTCAATAAATAATTCACACTCAAAACTCAAAAGGTGTTGGTGACCAAACTGTGTAATTTTTTTCGGGTGACTCACCTAATTTCCATTATATAATAATAATGTTCACTGTGGATATCAAGTAAAAACAGTTACCTATTGGTCAGATCAAATGTTCCAACTTCGTAGGGTTATGAAGTTATCAAAATTACAATTTGCCCATGAATGACAAGGTAATACAATTTATACTTTTAATTATAAAAATAAGCCGAAAAATATTTGACTTATATTAAGAAACCAAAGGAAGCTGGTGTAATTATAAATAATGGTTAGTTAACAAAAATAACATTTGTGTCCCGTATGTTTATTTGATTAGAACATGAAATGATTTGATTAGAACAAAATATACGATACTATTTTATTTAATCAGAATATAGAATAACAATTTAGGCTTAGGAGATATGACTAACCAAAGTCGAGTTGTATAAGGCCAAAAAGATGCATTAAAATACAAAAAATAAAAATAAAAAAGGAGAAAAATTCTGTAAGTCGAAGCCAAAGCAAACAAAACACAACTCATAGAAAGAAATATCCCCTGAATTTACGAACTAAAGCCATGCGCATGACAATAATTAAAATATTTCATAAATGTTAATATATTGATATTTCCTGACCTACTCCACATGGAAATAATGCAGAATTATATTTTCATTCCTTTTTTTCTTTGTTTTGAAGAGGGGGCATAGTTGTATAACTTGTATTGGTCATAAAATACAATAAATTCACTACAAATGATAATTACTGGTTGGTTTAGATACCAAATGGGTTTCCTCATTGATTAATTGGATAATTATTGATAATAAGTTGTTTCTCATAAGATATTATATTTCTGAGAAATTAGTCATCTCCGTGCTTATAGAAGTTCATACAATTATATTGAAAAAAAAAAAGAGAAGTTCATACAATTAGCCACTTAAAAAAAAAAGTTCATACAATAATCTATCATATACTTAGACTTGCAAAATAAAGGGTGAAGAGAAAATTTATATTTTCATATTCTGGCTAAAACTAAGTAATTAAAAGTTTTAAAACATAATTAAAATAACATAAAGAGAGCAAATTAATGTTAGAAATGTTTTTATTTTATTTTGATGTGTCCAATCCAAGAGCGTATGTTACATTTTTCCCAAAACAACCGCATGAACGGTGAACCATGCCAACTAAAAGGGAAATTGAAATGAAATTGAAAAAAAAGAAAAAAGAAAAAGGAAGCAATAATTATAATAAAGAAAGAAAATAAATCATTTAAGGAAAAAGAAAAAAGAAAAGGAAACCTTTAGATTGTGAGTCAAAAAAAGAAACAGTAAAAAGAGAAGGAAAAAGAAAAAAAAAATCTTTTTATTTACTTTTATGGGGTGCATTGAACGTCAAGTATAGAGCATGCTCCTATATTCCTATATATATATATATATATATATATATATATATATATATATAGTCGAAGAGGGTCAAGAGTGTCCACAATGGTAACTCATACCCGTCAAGAACAACATCCTTAGAACAACGTATTGCAGAAAAAGAAGGGAAAAAAAAAAGTTTTTGTTTTTTCTTTCATCCCAAACAAGAATAAAATCCCACCAACCCATTTCCTTGATTCTCTCAAAGCTCAATCTTTGGCTCCATTTTCATAGACTTGTGGGTTTTGAATCTTCACAGAAGAAGAGTTAAGAGTAGTCTAAGTCTCTGGTTTTGCAGCCAAAGCATCAAACTTTGACTTGGGTCGTCGTGTTTTGGAGCCTGGTTTAGATCGTTTGAAGGCTACAATGGAACAGAAGCACGTTTTGTTGTCAGCTTTGAGCGTTGGGGTTGGGGTAGGAGTGGGGCTTTTGAGTTCAGGGCAGTCAGTGACCAAATGGGTTAAAGGAAATAATGGCTACCCGGATTTGATTTCGGCTGACCAGATTGAGCATGAGCTTATGAGACAGGTCTTAGATGGCAGAGAAAGTAAAGTCAAATTTGAGGACTTCCCATATTACTTGAGGTAATTTATGATTAAGGTTTCTGGGTTGATGTTATTTTGGTTTTATATGTTTTCTTTCCCAGAAAATGGGAGATGGTAGCTTGGGATATAGTGCATATTAATATGCAGAATGGCTTTGGAGTTAAGGGTACATGAGTTTTTCTTTTCTGAGTAAAGCTTTGCTCATGAATTTGTTTACAACTTTCTTTGGTTGACGATGGGCTGGTCTCTTAGCCTCTTACTCTTGTACAGTCCTTATTCTGAGTTAGTTTTTCACTTTAATTGATTATTTGGTTTTTCACTTTTTTAGTTTTCCACTTTAATTGATTAATTGGTTTTTCACTTTGTTTGGATGTTTTTCTTTTTTATTTTTCTTTCGACCCATCAAATTTTGCATTCAGTTGTTTTAACAAGTTTTGAGTATCAAAGAGTCTTGGATACTATGAGGATTAAATCATTAGTTGACTTTGTATTATAAGCAGTCTAATACATCCTATGAACTTATAAGACTTTCGGTAAAAACACATATCATTTTCTCATCATGTAACAAAACGAGGAAATAGAAATTAGGATTGGTTTTATACTTGACACTAGTCAAATGGCAAGCCTTTCTTAGTTGCTACTTTAGGCTTTGAATCGTAACTGTGTGTCTATCAAGAATAAAGAATGAAAACATGTGGCTTATGACCAATTTCATGTGTTTATCTTCTACTACATAAATCTCCTCTTTTCTGTTTTTGCTAGGTCAAAATTTCTAAATTTAATTCCAATTTAGATGATCTTGTTCACGTCCATCTAGTCTAGATTCTGGATTCAGTTATTGATAAGTCTGTCCTCCTAGATGTAGCTAGGAAAAACTTTTTATGTAAAATTTCTTTACCATACAGATTTCTAGAGTAACTTAAAGTACCGCCCTTTCCCTTGTTATGTAATTCTTAAAAAGCATGAATCTGTTTTGTTTCTGCAACATGACTTTATTCATTCCAATGATGGCAATGACAGTGAGAAAACTAGGGTGTTATTGACAAGTGCTGCACATGTTCATTTGAAGCACTCAGAATTTTCCAAGCACACCAAGAACCTTTCACCTGCTAGTAGAGCTATTTTGCTCTCAGGACCAGCTGGTATGTTAGTTATATCGGACAACTGTCATTCTGTACCCTGCAACAAACTATTTATACAATGGGAGCCTTTTCTAATCTAATAATATTTCATGTTTTGTTTCTTGAAGAACTTTACCATCAAATGCTTGCTAAAGCTTTAGCAAATGAGTTCAAATCAAAGCTGTTGTTGTTGGATGTTAATTCCTTTTCTCTAAAGGTAACTATGAACTCTATTCTATTCTTCATTGAATATGGCTTTTCATACAGTAATACTTATCACTTTATCATCTTTAATTCTTTACAGATGCAGAGCAAATATGGCTGTGCCAAAAGAGAAGCGGTAAGGTCCCTATGCTTCAAAAAGAGGAAAGTGCATGCTTATCCTATTGGCTGAATAGTTGACCCTTAGAATTTTTTTTCTTTTTTTTTGGGTAAATTGTGAAGATTAACAATAAGAGTCAACATACCTTGTTGAGGAAACTTGCTATGACTAATTTCTGCACTTTTATATATGTTTTGGCACGTACTGTACTTCTCTTAAAAGGAAAAGTAGTGTAACAGTTCCTAATTTATGACTTCTTTTGTAGTCTCTCAATCGCTCCATCTCAGAGGTGGCATTTGAGCGAGTGTCCAATATTTTTGGTTCCTTCTCAATCCTCCCTTCAAACGGGGACACTAGAGGTAGGAAAATTCATAAAATTCTCTCCCGAGTCCTGAGCTCTTTTTGACACGTGATATTTTTATGTTGTATTCGAGTCCTGATTCATTATATTCTCATCCTCATTACTCGATTCCTTGTTGTTCTATTTTCTCTTTCTTTAGTTTGTTGGTTCTTTCTCCACGGTTTGCTCTTATTCTGATCGAAAGTTTTCATGTAGGCACATTACAACGGCAGAGCAGTGATCTGAAATCAAGGTATAACAATGAACAACTTTTTCTCCTCTATTATTCAATCACAAGAGCCATAAAGTTAACCATTTCTTTCATGTATTTGCAGGAGCAATGAAGGTTCAAATACTCCAACACGTCGTAAAAGTGGCTCTAGTATGCATGGCTTCTAAATATATTTCTGCAAGCTCAGTTACTTCAGAATTTTCTTTTGAAAAGAAACAAAAACTCTTTAAATCATAGGAACTTTGTCAGTCATATCAAATGCCGCTGTTAATATTGCAAGTTGATTACAATTTGCAACGGAATGAATTTTTTATTACAATAATAGTACATTATTATATGGTGTTCTAACACGAAGAAAAAAGCTTTGTTTATCTTTTCTTTCTATTTGATACAGTTACCTGTGCGAATAAATTGATAAATCCATCCATAATGAGAGTTCAATTGATTGTCTTTTTTCAGCTCCCTCGAAGCACACGAGCAGCAGGTGGTGTTTTGATGAGAAAGACTTTATACAGTCACTTTACAAGGTAATGTCAGAATAGATAAGTTACTTATCTCAAATTTTGTCAACTATATTCATGCTTAATATTTTGTAAATAGTAGATACTTGCAGATTTTTCTGTAGATGTAGTTACGAATGGCAGGCTTTTGGATTTCCTTATATTTTCATAGAAGAAATATCTCAACCCCAGGCTTTACTGTAGACTTTTGCTCTGGTAGTTTTCCTTTTTTTTCCCCCTAATGCTTAAAACTTACAGCATAGGCTAGAAATATTTATATCTTTCCCATACCTCAGAATAGTTTTAACAGGACATAGTATTGTTTTGCTCAGGTCGTGGCTTCAAAATCGGAAACTCGTTCGCTTATATTGTACATTAGGGACATTGAGAAGCTGCTTTTCCAATCACAAAGGTTTTACAATTTGTTCCAGAAAATGATGAAGAAGCTTTCTGGTTCAGTTTTGATACTCGGTTCCCACGTGTTGGACCAAGAAGATTATTGTAGAGAAGTTGATGAGAGGCTTTCTGTATTGTTTCCTTACAACATTGAGATCAAACTTCCAGAAGATGAGACTCATCTTGGAACTTGGAAAGCTCAACTGGAAGACGACATGAGGAAGATCCAACTTCAAGATAACAAAAACCACATAGCTGAGGTTCTTGCAGCTAATGATCTTGAATGTGATGATCTGGCTTCAATCTGCCATGCAGACACAATGGTTCTCAGCAACTACATTGAAGAAATTGTTGTAACAGCAATATCTTATCATTTGATGAATAACAAAGACCCGGAGTATCGAAATGGAAAGCTTATAATCTCATCAGAGAGGTAGATAACAATATCTGTATGCCCATAATGGCTTCATTTAGATTCATTTTGTTTATATGTTCTTATGAAAATGGAAAGAAATTGTATTTTGACTGCTATTTTGGATTTTGGAACAGTCTGTCCCATGGATTGAGTATATTCCAGGAAGGAAAAAGTGGTGAGAAAGATACTTTGAAACTAGAGACAAATGCTGAATCTTCAAAGGTTATCTATTTTTCTTTTAATTTTCGATATTGATTTTCTTCTTCTCAGTTATGGCCAAACCATCTGTGAAGTTCTGATATATTTTCATTTCAATTCTAGGATGGTGGAGCGAATGAGGCCGTTGTTGCAAAGACAGAATCGAAGTCTGAAAACAAAAGTGAGGGAGAGAAATCTGTTTCCTCAGGGAAAAAAGATAGCGAGAATGCACCCCCAGCAAAGGTAAGAGCCAAACTAAAATGAGGATGTATAGAATCTATTATAGGTTATAGATATATATTTTTGTAATGTAATTAGAGTTTATTGATTATGTACATGTTGACTTGCATTTTTCTAGAAACAAAATTCTCACTCTAGTTTTCACAAAAATTCTTCTACTTATCGAAGTTCTCTGGTGTTTCTGCAGGAAGTTCTACCAGACAACGAGTTTGAGAAGCGGATAAGGCCAGAGGTTATCCCAGCAAGTGAGATAGGAGTGACATTTGCGGACATTGGTGCCTTAGATGAGACTAAAGAATCACTTCAGGAATTGGTGATGCTTCCTCTTCGAAGACCAGACCTTTTTAAAGGTGGTCTTCTTAAGCCTTGTAGAGGTATATTGCTCTTTGGACCTCCTGGAACTGGGAAAACAATGCTGGCAAAGGCGATTGCAAATGAAGCTGGTGCAAGTTTCATCAATGTGTCAATGTCCACCATCACTTCGAAATGGTTTGGGGAAGACGAAAAGAACGTTCGAGCTCTGTTCACGCTTGCAGCTAAGGTCTCCCCAACTATCATCTTTGTGGATGAAGTTGACAGCATGCTTGGACAAAGAACTAGAGTTGGGGAACATGAGGCTATGAGGAAAATTAAAAACGAGTTTATGACTCACTGGGATGGCCTGTTGACCAAACCCGGAGAGCGAATTCTTGTTCTTGCTGCTACCAACAGGCCCTTTGACCTTGATGAAGCAATCATTAGGCGGTTTGAACGCAGGTATATATTGCTTACACCTCTCTATCATTTCTCATTGATAAGCACTTCTGATTAGCATGGTATTCATGTCTGCTAATTTTGGTTCTTTCCTTTGTTATACAGAATCATGGTTGGTCTTCCCTCCGTTGAGAACAGGGAAAAGATTTTGAGAACTCTTCTTGCAAAAGAAAAAGTCGAGAATCTAGACTTCAAGGAACTTGCAACAATGACCGAAGGATATAGTGGAAGTGATCTTAAGGTATGGTTTTTAATCTAAAAAATTACTAAGCTAAATCACAATTGGCTCGATCAGCTTATGAGATTAACTGCTGGAAACAGAACTTGTGCATAACAGCGGCTTATAGGCCTGTAAGGGAGCTATTACAACAGGAGAGAGAAAAGGATGTGGTACTACTATCTTTTCAGCTCTTCTCTGAAAATACTCAGTTTTTACCATGTTTTGCACATCTTGAGTAATGCATTACGATATTACTCACAGGAAAAGAAGAAGAAAAATTCGGAAGGCTCTAGCTCAGAAGATGCTTCAGCCACCAAAGAAGAAGATAAAGAGGAGAAAGTAATTATCCTCAGAGCTTTAAACATGGAAGATATGAGGCAGGCAAAGAATCAGGTAACTTAATCCAAATATCTTTCTATACTAAGTTCCATTATAAGTACTCTGCTGTACTACTTCAGCAACTTGTAGCTTAATGCCATCAACTTGCATTCAATGGTGTCTGAAATTGTCTTTCATGAGCCAACACATTAAACTTCTTATATTATTTCTTCCGTGGATAAATCCTTTTAGGTGATATTGTTAGTTCAATTTTTTAACACATCAAAATTTATCCTTTCGAACTGAATCCACCATTACAGGTTGCTGCAAGTTTTGCCACAGAGGGATCGGTAATGAATGAGCTGAAGCAGTGGAATGACTTGTATGGAGAGGGAGGTTCAAGGAAGAAGCAACAACTCACTTACTTCCTCTAGAATATCTCACACAAATCAGGCATCCAAAACCACTCATCAGCATTGTTCTTACTTCTTAGTGGAAGGAGTGTCAAAGTCTGAGGAAGCTGGAAATCTAGTCCATCCCAAACACACCTGGCATTACATGGGAAACTGGAGCACCAAAGCCTCAACCAAAAGTTCCTAGGAAACCCATTAGAGCTCGTCTGTTTGCGTTAATATCTAGTCCGAACAATCTGTCTTGGCATTCAGGCTTTAAGAGAGGGCTGTCGGCATTTGTTTAAATCGTCCTAGAAAGTAGAAACCAATTGCTGCCAAGTCTTTAGAAATTTGATCATGTTCCTATAAATGTCCGGTATTTGGAAGTGTGCATTGAAATGGGATTTTCGGAAAGTAGGAGATATTTATGTTGAACTTGTTTAATATGAAGTTTTATATTGATGAAAAACACTCGGTAACATTTTGTATATTGGTTGTGGAATCCTAATAGTAAGTATTGCTTCATATACCCCTTTCTGAGTTTTTGCTTTTATCTGTTACGCAATGTGTTTTTTACTCACGAGTTTCATATGGATGACCAAGTTTGACCCTTCACTCACTTCACTACCACGTTTCACTAAAAACAGAAGTCATAGTTGTAAAAAGAACACAGGTTCGAGAACAGGGAATAATGCACTGATAAAGGGCAATCAGGCTTCTCTGATGCGGAATGTTCTCACATATAAAACTTTTGATTAAGTAGTGGTTGTCATTTATTGACTGCTTGTGGTTACCAGGTTAGCCATTCCACGTGATAATCCCTCCAGACAGAAGTTCTCAGTGAAATGTAAGTGTAACGCTAATAAACCTCTTATTAAAGAAAACACTCACACAGATTGAAGAATTTCATTTTTCTCCTCCATTTGTCGTTCTACAAGCTGTATGTTGTTTTTGGGTGTTGTCGTTTGTCAAATTAGCGTCGCATATGAATTTATATACTCTCGTTTTTCTTTACAAGTTGATGTCGTTTTTAATTGGTGTGATTCCGCTGTTGGTAATTGTCATTTACCGGATTGTTGTCGTTTCCATGTTCGTTGTCGTTTATTATATAGCTGTCGTTTCAATTGTCTCTGATCTCTATCGTTTCCAATCTTCCCTTTTTTCAACTTCTCATTGCTTTTAATTTAAGTTACGATGGTTTCTATAAGTTCATGTTATTGTTGGGATAAACTATGCTATAGCCCTCTTACTTTTGTTAAGAGTAATCTTTTATCCCTTTGAATTTCGCCCACGTGTTCCAATTTGTAGAGTTTTATAGCAAAATGACCGAATTTTGGACTCAGTTTAAGTAAATGTCCGTTTTTCAAATGTTATAACAAAATATCCAGTATATATGTTTAATATACTAAATATAAAATATCATATACCAAACATAAAAATTTATATATTCAGTACATTAACTGAAATTGATAGATAAATATATCTACCAAGTATAAAAATATATATACTTGAACATTTAACTATAAAATTTAAAAAGTAAACATCTACTTAATCAAATTTAAAATATTGATCATCTATTTAAATTTCTCTAATTTTTTTTTATTTTTTAATCTATGTAGTGTTAATTTCCCCTAATTTTGACAAATATTGTAGCACTTTGCCACAATTAGCAAATGATATTAAAAAGTTTTACTCACCAAATATCGAGACCCATTAAATACATGGAATAAATGACATAAGATCAATTTCTTTTCAAATTTACAACGAAGTTTGGAAAAAAAAAATTACAAATAAAATCGAGAGTGACAGGAAATTTTCAATAATCTCATCCGTATAAAATTGTATTTAGTATAAATGAATATCATTTTTAAATGAAAAACGAAAGTTTTTCTCGTCCATGCTCAAAAGTCAAACTTGCATCAGATTTATAAAAATTGGGGTAAAACAACAACAACAACATTGTCTTAAGGAAAATTGGGGTAAACTGATATTACATCTACACAAAAATAAATAAATAAATAAATAAAAATAAGGGTGAGTGGGCTAAATTTCAAGAATGAGGGAGTAAATGACTACTTTTAGTAAAAATCAGGGGCTGTAGGGTACTTGTCCTTATTGTTGCTATGTGAAATTGTGTCGTGTATGTTATTCTATGTGATCTGGCGTTGTCGTCGTTTTTAAAAGTTGTTTGTCGCTTGTCGCATTGTTGTCGTCTTTTACGTGTCCGTCGTTCTTAATTATTTCAGGCGTCTCCTAGTTTTGTCGTTTTTCCTTCATGCCGTTTTTTCAATAGTTTGTCGTTTTACTGTTTCTTTCCGTTAATGTCCTTTGATAAATTTCTGAAAGTGCCTTGATCCCTCTCACCATTTTTGAATCAATCCCAACAACAATGTCTCCTAACCCTTTTCAGAGATACCAAAAACTGGGCCTCAGAGACTCACTCCAAAGGATTCATCGATACCCATTAGCCTGTAAAGAGCTCAGCCTCATTATCAGAGGCGCTTACACCAAACTCCCCAAGAATTTACAAGCCCTAATCCTCCAAGACACCCTTAACGCCTTTCGTCTCCTTCCTGGGTCTGTCTTCTCTCTAATCTTCTTCTCTTTCCATTTGTTTGTTTTTATTCATATTTGTTTAAATTCTCTGCCCAATTTATGATTTTGATTTAAGATTTTGTAATTGATTCAAATTCGAGAGGTTATTGCAAATTTGCCTTTAATTTTAGTATTTTCAGCAATTTAATTCGATTGAAAGCTTGGATACTATGGAATAATGTTATGATTGGAAACTGAGCTCTCCAAATGGTTGTGTGCGCGATTCATTTTGGTAAAGTTGCTGTGATGTTAGGGCATGTTTACTAATCGGTAATGGACCGTCATGGGAATGAAAATAAGGGAAGTGGTTTCCTTGTCCATCTGTTTGTGTATTTACTTGCACATTTTAGACATAATTAGTGAAATTTTGAATGGGTGACAATTTTTGATTTGTTCCCATTACTCTACGACTTTTTCCCTTTATGATTCTTTTCGTTAGGGATTAGTAAACATATGGCCTTATGGTTTTGAATTCTAGAATGCAGACACGGAATGCCGTTTCTGCAGCTCATCTTCTCCTTCAGAGCGCCGAGGCCGCATTGCCCAAGCAGAAGCGGAATTTGGCTGTGACAGAATTTAAGCAAGCAATGGTTGCTCACAAGAGACGCTGTAAAGCTCGCCAGGAAGAAAAAGGTAACTTTAGTATTAGAAACTATTTCGCTTAACTTGAACTCTCCACAACTATTTTTGGTGGAGGTAGAGAAAACCCACATAAGAATTTTGTAATGGATTACTCATACTTTGTTTGTAGCGGCGTGAAACACTTTCATGATTTCTTTTCCCATCTTGGGCTCTCCACGTAGTTTCAGGTTCTGCCCACCTGCCGCAAGACATTCTTGTTCATGTCTTCAGTTTCCTTGATATGCTGTCTTTAGTTTCCGTCGCGCAAGTCTGCTGGTAATCCATATTTCCTTCAAATTTGTGGATGTCTTTTGTCTCCCATTTTGTTGTTTTAGCTTTTCGGGCAAGTAGTAGATATTCCATGATAAACTAACAAGCTTTTTGCCTATGAACAAGATTTCTAATGATCATTTTTTACTTGATTGCTCCATATTTAGGCCATGGAATCTAGCGGCTGGTGATAACCAGCTTTGGCATGCTCAATATGTTACATTTTTTGGGAATGCTGATAATAGTTTGAAGATTGGTGGGAAGAAAAACTGTAAAGAGATTGAAGATAAGAGGTATGCTTCATTGCGGGAAAAAATGGTTACTGGATCAAGCATTGACTGGAAGGATGCCTTTAGAAGAGCATATAGAGGTAGTATTTATATGATACAAGTTGTCGTTCTCTTTATTAGCTGCACCAGTGCCATAGAAGACGTAGATTTTGATAGTACAAAACTAATACCAATAAGCATTCTGTTATTATGATTATTTGGCCCTCGTCAAGTTAAACACAATCATACCCAAGTATCTTTGAAACAAAGCAGTAAACCAATCTGTGGATTCCTCTGTCCGAAACATGCATAACATTCTGTTTATTTATGTTCCTTTTTTTCTTTTTTGGGTTGCTTCCTGTTGGCATTCAGATTCTGTTTTACCAATCATTAGAGTTGGTAATGATATATATCTGCTTGGATTTCAGGCAAGTCGTTAAAGAGATTAGCATCTAGCAGGGGATACTGTGGGAGCTGCAAAACAATAGTTTGGCTTGAAAGCATGAAATGTTCGAATGAATATTGCCGATTATATTCTGAAAATCAGCAAGTCAAGCCCGTCTCCTCTTGCCAGGCAATTTTTTATTCGTTTTTTCTATATTACTATACTCGATTCATTCCAGCGTTTGTTCCAGGCTTTTCCATAGTTCTTTTTTCCAGTCTCTGATGATGAATATCATCCAATACAAGCTCCTCTCTTTCATTTTTCTTTTTTTACTTCGTCAAGGAAGATTTTCTATTTAAAAAGTGATTGATTACCTGCCTCTTCCCTCATTCCCAGGTTGTTCAATACATTTTAGATGATTCATTAATGATTTTGTCATCTTCGGATAGCGACAGCGATTCAGACGAAGGGCCAGGATCAATGTACAGGTTATGGGCCTATCCAAGACTCGAATGTGTCAGCCAACAACCACCTTCGCTCTAGAAGCCTATTGGTGTAAGATCTTAGGGAAAAGGGTGCACCGTTGGGACAGTTATTCAGACGAAGTTTCGGGATGAATGTCCAGGTTATGGGCCATTCAAGACTTGAATGTGGCATGAACAACCACCTTCCCTATAGATGTCAATTGGTGCAAGATCGTAGCAAAAATTTGTCAATGTCATTTTATTTACCAAATCGTGCAAAATTTTTATTTGTCTTAACTTGAAAACTGGAGTGGAGATTCACGTTTAAGGTTGAATTGTATCATTACAGTGGTCCTAATATGTACAGCAATTCTGTTTATAATACCAGTAGTCCTTTGCCAATAGCATCGCCTATTACTATTAGCACATATCCTAATAGAGATGGCACATACGTTAGTACAGATATGGAGTCTAAAGTAAATTTTGTCCCGGATCACACATTTTGTTCGTGGTAATTCCTGACTAATAAAATTACGAGTTTACTTGTGTGTTACTCAAACTATTAAGACAGCTTAATTTATCATAAAACTCTAAGATG
>JXTC01000035.1:1055314-1070601 GCA_002914845.1 Trema orientale
CGAGTTTGTCTCCTCTGATTTTTAGTAAAACAGAAGCTGCAGCTGGTATTTACACAATACCAGCTGCTAAACACTCTTATATTTGCTAAACAATCCCTTAGGACCCAACAAATTTCCTTGGGATTCAATCCCTTGCTGACAACTGGCTGATTTCAACTAGAAACCATGGATCAATACCAAAATACCACCTGATTATGAGCTTGGTGTTTCTGCATGTAAACAGTGATTGAACTCTTCTATTTTGCATAACTCAATCCTTTTTCTAGAAACCTTTAAATGTATTCAGGGTATAGGGTAAATACCCTACTTGTTAACCCCTAAAATACCTCTAGTATAGCTTTGTTTTTCGTCTGTTTCAATCTGATTTAATTAATAAAATTAATCACATATTTAATTCAATTTTACTATCATTTAGGGACTTACTCCAGAACACATTTCTATTATTGTCTGAACATCACAAGTGACCTTAGAGTACTGTTCCTAGAGTTTGCTTGTTCAATTAGTTGTTTATGTACGTTCACGAAGTCCACAAACAGCATTAAACGAACAACCATTAAGAAAAGGTAGCTTCAGCCTACCGCAACCATTAAATTAGAATCGAGGCAGAACGACCAGCAAATCCAAATCGTAATTTTTTATCGTAATTTTTTTTTGGCTATGACGTTATGTATTTGGTCACACGAAAGCCAAACACAACCTAACTTTCGAAAAAATGAAGCTCCACGCTGCTGCACCACGATATCATGTTTTGCATGAAATATCCGAAATTCTCAAACGCTTAGAAAACGAAGGGGCTATACTCCTTACATTATTACATGCTTCCAAATGGTAAGAAAATGTGGTTAACCGCTACTTGTGATCAAAACAAGAAAAGAGTTCATAAAGTAAAATAACTAACGGAATAACATATTATATTAAACTGTGTGCTCCCAAACAATTCTGAAGCAAAAAGCAGAAACAGGGGAACCTAATGGGAAACAGGTGAACACCGCCTGAACTAAAAACAAAGTTACCCAATGTCAACAACATGATCCTAGTTAACACTATCTTGAGCACTTCTAATCCTTCTTCTTTTCTTTCAATGGACCTTTTGGTATTTTACTCAATACCTTTGCATCAAAAACTACGTATTGCTTCTTGAACTCGGCTGTCGCCTTCTCAGCAAATGAATCAACATGGTCTTCGTATTTCTCATATAGCACTGGCACCGTGTGCAGCAAGACAAATGCTGTTTTTAATTTTAAAACGGTGTCAAAGACCGAAAAATATTATGCACAAAGATAACAGAAAAAGGTAAGAGAATCCTTACATATGTAGAACAGGGTCAGGAAATTGCACCAGTTTCCAACAATGGACAGAACCCACAAGCCAACAATTACCTAATAACAAGAAAGAAAGTTTCCGAACAAATTTATGTAAAGTTTTCATGTTTCTAGAGAGAAAAGCAATCAGCAGTTTTGGCAAAAGAATAATATATTGTAAAAGGATAAGAATCGACATACACCAAGGAACTTCTTCAACTCTTTCCCAGATGCAATATCCCTCAAGATAGCCAATGCATAGTTTATCTCAGCTCTCAGTGCAGAAGCAACCTCCAGGACACACTTCTCGGGAATTCGAACTTCTGGAATTTGCGGTGGAGACCTATTTAGGAACAGAGTTAGGTCAAAACCATGGAAACCTTCATTGAAAGAAGAGAGAGAAGAAAAAAGAACTATTTAAATTGACGAGAACTTACTTGTTGATGAAGGTAGAGGCATTGGACCAAAGGAAAACAAGAGCCAGAGAAAGTATCAATATATGGCAAAACAAAGTGATTAAATGATATTCAAGCAACTCAAAGAAGACCCACAATGCCGTGGCACCGCCAAGGACCCCTGCAGAAAGTTTCTTGTTCCTCCATAGGAAAACATCGGCAGCTGCAATAAAACGATTTTAACACAAGTCAATGACAACCATTACGGGACCGAAAAAAAATATGCAACGGGAATTCTTTTGGAAATTTTCTGGAAGTTGAAGAAAATAATAAAATTGGAAGAACAGCTCAATGAAATTATGACAAAAGGGCTCTAAAATATAAGTTAACAACTTTTTGAAGAATGGTTTTGAACAGAAAGCTCCAAAAGAATTACATTAGCCATGCTATACATCTTTCAAAAGGAAAGAATAAATAAGCCTTCGCCCACAATTCATATCTGCTCAATGAGAATGGATATAAGATACAATACAGAACTATTTGCTTTGTAAGAGATTAATTAGATAAATAAAAAGCTTTCGAGAAGGTGATTAATGTGCAAGTTAATTCTAAAGTCAAAACTCTAAAGTACGTGTGAATAGAACCATATTATCTAACTTAAAACGTCTATTCACTTCACATTACTAAGGGAAAATCTAATTAAAAGAAACATCGGAAATGTGATAAGAATGTCTTTGACTGAGACGGACATATTTGTGCGAAGCCCAAAAGTGGCTTTTGGCTATATTTCAATTCAATGAACTCACAGGTAAGAACACAAAAATAACTCTATTTCACTCCCAAACACAACCAGCTATACGATAGGACTGAACTAATAATGGGTTTTCCATCTCAACAAACCACAACAAAACCAAAGCATAAAGACAAGTATGTTTCCTACCCAGATTTCAAAACCGCATACTGCATTCAAAATCTAATATAAACCGATCTAAAAACAGCTTATGAACAAACTCTGCTACACATCAACAAACAAACAAAATATTGATCTAGCAATAAAATAATGATCTAGCAAACCACCAAAACTAGACGAGATCTAAATATTAACCCCAAAATTTTATTCGATTCCTTTTACGATTAATAATCTTGTTACGCATTTAGATGCATAAATCTTTTTAAGATCGTAAAGTAAGAAAAATATAAATACAGCAGAGAAATATCAGCCAAACAGATCATATGGAAGTATAACTATACAGTTTCAAATCACAAGTTCACAATATATGACCAAAAAATTCGTAGAATCCATATTATTTCCAGTCATTTATACACATTTTGAAGCCATTTCACAGAGATCCAAAATATATATATATAACTCAAAATCACGTTTTTCTTTCTTTACCATATTTCCCGATCAACCAAACAACACAAAGCAAATACATATAGATACATATATATACACACACACACACACACACACACACACACACACACATTTGCTTAAAACGATTATATACGTGTACTTGAATTGAGATATGAGGAGAAGAATATACGTTTTCCACCGCCAAAGACCTTGTGAACAGGCTTTTCTCTACCGAAGAGCCTAAAGATCTTAGCTTGTACGGCTTCGACCTTAGACGGCTTATCGTCATCGGAATCCGAAGAGGACGACGAATCGTGGCCGTGGATCTTATCGGCGATCTTCTCAATCAGCGATTCCGGCTCGTGCTCCGCCATGGATCTCCTTCCCCAAAAACGACACGACCCAAAGAATGGAGATCTTTGAGAGAGAGAGAGTGTGTGTGTGTGTGTGTGTGTGTGTGTGTGATGGGAGAGGGAGAGAGTGAGAGTGAGAGTGAGCTTCAGTATGGGTTTTAAATCGAGAGATGTCGAGGGTGATGAAATCAGAGCCGTTTAAAATGGCTATGTGACCGAGGCTCAGGTTCGGATGACGAACCATGTGGTTCGGTATATAACTGAAACCGAGGAGGGAGTGAGGGTGCGTGTAATTAAATCGTGTCGTTAACAGGTTAATTTACGTGCACTTATTTAATGAAAACGACATACAGATTGATGGGTCAAAACGTATATAAATAGTATAATTGTTAGTTTACTCGATTTTTTTAATTAAGTTTTACTATAGTAAGAGAAATTAGTTCATTAGCTTTATATTTTTTATTTTATTTACAAGAAATTCATGAAAAAATATTTTTTTGAAAATAATTATTTAATATAATTTATTAAAAAATTACTTAATCGTGTCAATTCGAGTCAATTTCGTGTCAAACAGGTTCAGCTAATCGTGCGGATTTCGAATCGTGTTATCGTGTCATGACCTATATTGCCATCTCTAGGTGCGTGGGGATAGGATGGGGCTTTGTTGGAGAATGCGCAATGTGCAAATTTGGAAAAAAATAAAATAAAATATCTCTACTGTGACCAATTAGTAGGTAATTACTTCTTTTTTTCAAAAAAAAAAAATAAACTAATAAAGATTAGATTCGATTCTTAAACATGTTTACTTCTTCTTCTTCTCTTTTTTTAGAGTTTCTATTTAATTATCAAATCTTAATGTCTAGATTTTAAGTCGATTAAAACCCAATTAAAGGACACATATATAACCCCAACTATAATTAACACAAAAGTGGACTAAGAAAAACTATGAACACACAAGTAACTTACAGAATTAAGTATTCTAATTTCAATAAGTACTTAACATTGTTGACAAGTTACAGTGTGGACAAGAGAAAACTGCAAAAAACTATTAAATTAGGTCTGCCTATGAATATTTGTGACAGTTCGGTAAATGAAACATTCCGACTAAAACTTCAATTAAAATCATGCCAAACAAATACTAAAAATTATACAACGTTTACCTTTAACTCGAAAATTATTTGGTGGTGGAGCGATGCGAGAAAGATCACCCATCATAGTCAAATCATGAGATAATTGAAAATAATTAGAATAAATAATACAATTTTTCATTGCCAAAATGCAATCTTTTACATGGTTTGAAACTTACATATTTATAGGCCTTATTATCCCAAACAGAAACAGGAAACTTTAAAATAATAAATAAAATAAGAATATGAAAACAAGTAGAAACGACGTTGTTTGGACTTTGGACCCACCTACTTATAAGTTAAAAGTATCCCTACAGAAAAAGGAAACTAGTATTCAAAAAAAAAATGATACTATAGCTAAACTTTAACTTAAAAAAATCAAAATTGATAGCATCAATTGACTTTGCTAAATTAAATCAAATTATAACAAAAAAAAAAGGTTTTTCTTTATTGAATTAAAACTCATAAATTGTGAAATTTGAATTTTCTTCTCAATTTCAGGCTGAATTCATAAGTGTCATTGTATTAATTCACTTTCAAGAAAAAAAAATTGTAAATATAGTTGGCTAAGTAATAGTAATTATCAAGTTCCGATAAAAAGACTTTTACGTATTCTCTAAGGTCATCATTTACGTATGAACTAGTAAGTAATACAATTAATTTAAACAATAATATTACTGAAGTAGGTAAGATCTCAAAAGGAAAGGGTTCATATTAGTTGTAAATTTGTAATTTCATAAAATAAGCATAAAGTTTTGTCATTATTATTTCGTTAACATCTCGATTAGTGGTTACACATTGAGATGTTGTTATTATTATTAGAAAAATTAGTCATTTTGCCCCCTTACTTTTGACTTTGTATTCAAGTGCCCATTAGATGACAAATTTGTTCTTCTTTTGTCCCTCCACTTTTGACTTAATATTCAAGTGTCCCCTACAAAGACAAAGTTGTTCTTCTTTTGCCCCCTCACATTTGACTTAGTATTCAAATGCTGCCTAAAATGATAAAGTTGTTATTCTTTTACCCCTTCAACTCTAACACATTACAAAATTGTTAATGTAAGCCAAGTAATCATTTTACTTTTTAAATAGCTAATAAATATCTCTTACTATTTTTTTTTATATTAGACATTTCCAAAGAGCAAGTTTTTATGATTAAATAAATAAAATAAATGAAAAAAGGTAAAAGAAAAATAATTTTTTTAATGGTTATATATGTATATGTAAAACAAAAAAATAAACAAAGTAGAGCAATGCTTGCATTAATTCATTGGTGTCAAAATATTTTTAGAAGTTATGTAAAAAATAAAAATGCATATTTTCATATCCGAAAGACTTTCTAGAAAATGAAATAACTATTTCATGAATTTGCTCTCTTATTTTTCATATTTTCATGAAATGAAATGACTAAAATGAAATGACTATTTTTCACGAAAAATAAGAGGGAAAATAGTCATTTTATTTTCTAGAAATCTTTTGGATATGAAAATATGTATTTTTTTTATATAACTTCTAAAAATATTTTGACACTAATGAATTAATGCAAAAATTTGTCTATTTTGTCTATTTTTTGTTTTACATATACATATGTAACTACTAAAAAATTATTTTTTTATACCTCTTTTCGTTTATTTTATTTATTTAATCATAAAAACTAGCTCTTTGGAAATGTCTAGTATAAAAACAATAGTAAAAGATATTTATTAGCTATTTAAAAAGTAAAATGATTATTTGGCTATTGTCCATTAACAATTTTCTAACAGTATTAGAGTTGAAGAGGTGAAAGAATAACAACTTTACTATTTTAAGGGGATATTTGAATATTAAGTCAAAAGTGAGGGGCAAAAGAGAAACAAATTTGCCAACTAGAGAGACCTGAATACAAAATAAAAAATAATAGGGTAAATTCATACTGATAGCAAATATGAGAGGACAGAATGTCTAATTTTTCCTCTTATTATTATTGAGAAAAAAATTGTTGAGACATTATTACTTAATAGGAAATAAATATTTTTTTCGAAGGATCAAGAAATAAATATTAAGGTGATGATCTCGATGCAAGCATTGAACAACTCGAGGTTAGACGAGTGTAACAGTGTTAGATTCGACCGCCTCCCCCTCCGAGGACATAACGACTGATAATAACGTCATGAACTTCTGTGTAGGCCCCGAAGCGGTATGGCTTCAGCCTGTGACCCTTCCAAATGTAGGCACGTGGCTCATTCTCTCAATGAATATGGGATTTGTGTCATAATCATATCGACTCGATTATTACATGATAACATGAATTGTAAGCCTCTTTTGGTAAAAATAAAACTCTAAGTCTAACCTTAATTCTCAAAGTGTTTCGCTAATAATTTTAATAACTATAGTTATTAAAAAGGAATAATATATAAATTATTTATGTCGACAATAATTTTCTCTGGTCACTCAGGAAATGACATGCCTTATCATAAGATGCAAAACGACATTTTGTAGCCACTGTGCAATGAGATGAACACGGCTGTAGACCGAGCACTTCTCTGGTGGTCATTGACATGGTTGGACGATGAAAAACTAGTGAAAGCTCTTGAGTCCAAGGGAATAGGCTCATACGAATGCTATAGGCGGCTCGGAGTAGCCCGAATGTCAATGTCTGAAAACATGAACAATAATACAAGCCCACTGCCATGACTGACCACGTCTCAAACTAGTGTTATTACAACAAACACTTAATACACGACATCGCTCATTGAGAAGTTGACACCTGGCCCAATCAACTACTCTTTATCCATATAGTAGGTAATTGAGATTATTTCTCATTTTTTCAGAAGATACGTAGCCATCAACCTAAGTATTTTTGGACTACAAAGCTACCATAAATAATACTTTATACTTCATACAAAATGTGCCATCAACCTAAGTATTTTTGGACTACAAAGCTACCATAAATAGTACTTTATACTTCATACAAAATGTAAGCTATCAAAACTTCCTAAAACCTTGGTTGTCTATTTCTTTTTTCTCCCCTTTCTCTTACACACACTCTTTCTATCTCTCGCTACGACCCAAAAATACACAGTACCATTACAATTCATCTACTATTTATTTAGTACTTTATTTAGAATTATATTAACGTCTTTTCTTGAGGGGTTTTGACAGGTACCATATCGGTACCACCACTGTTAAATGGTAAAAAATCTATCCATAATCTTATTTAAGGTTGTACAGATCACACCAACATAAAATCTGAGTTTTTACTTCTTTCAAGTAAAACCAATTAAAGGCACGTGGCGCGTATTAGTTCAGAAATCAAAATCCACACTAACAGTTTGAAGTATACATACTACGTAAGCTATTTAAACAATACCATGCTCCATACCCACTAAAAAAAATCTCATGGAGAGTATGTTAGATATACATAATGGATTGTTAAACCAAATACAATCCTAGAATCTATTATGCCAAATTGTCAGGAAAAGATTTATTGAGAGAAAACCCGTGACTAACCTGGATCCATTGTCTTCTACAGCAAAGGATGAGGTCGTGTAAGTGGAAGCGATTAATTAATTAGAGCCTGAGGGTAAAAGGTCTTCCATAGCCAGAATACTCTATGTATGCTCAATTGGTTCTTTCTCTGTTGATGGAGGTAGAGGAGAAGAGCGTACATTCTATTTGGCTTGGGGACCAAAACCCTAATAGTTATGTCCTTATATACTGATAGCCAATAGAGACCCCATCTTGATCTAGTATTGGGTAACCACACATTACACACCCATACTTAATTAGTAACTTCCTGAGCCCATAATTAGATCACTTGATGGCCCCATTTAATTAGACAGCCATAATATTATATTGTTATAAAAAACCTGTGGCTCACAATAGGGTTATACGTATATAACCCAACAATCTCTCACATGGGCTACATGGATTTTTACTGAGACAATTATATAATGAAAACTTGAGTGCGTGCTTTATTGCTTTCTGTTAAGAAATCACTCCTTAAGATAATCTAAACCATCTTGTATATCAATATGAAACCAAAGCGGCCTTCATTGCATTTAGGTAGGCAACTAAACCCATCAATGATTACCAAATCAATACACGCGATGACACAGATCAAGTATGGATGTGTGGTATGGAAATTACACGAAAAGTGATCTTTGCATGCCTATTTTCATCTGGTCCTACTTTAAACTAAAATGAGATCAATTTTAGTCTTTCCACTTAATGCATTACTGCAAACTTTATGCTTAAACCACAGTAAGAAAGATAATAATATGATAAATATCACATTTGAATTCAGAGTTTACAAAAATCCATCGACCATATTCTACAGAAATTAAATAAGGAATAAGTGTCACTAATGAACATCTGGACTAAACTACAAACTCTCACTGAAACTGCACATCTTTAAAATACAACACAATTATGAGTAACATGCTCATGAAAGCACCTTAGGTGATAAATCTTTAGTGAGTGGCCACTATCATGGAGTTTGTACTTATATGTTCCTTAGACATTGTCAACTCTGAATACTTTATTTTAACAACAGATAACCTAAAGTCTATGTGCTTTGACTTCAAGAGTTTCTATTATTATTAGAACACATCAATGCAGCTTAATTATCATAATAATTCCTTAATGGTCTTTTAAAATTGCCAACCACAGCTTGCAGCCTGATGATAAAGTTTCGCAGTTATATTCCATAAATCGATGCCTTATAACAAGATATATATACTTTGCTCTGTATTAAAAAAGCTGTGAGTGTTTATTTAACACTCTTCCAAATAGCTCCTCCATTTAGCAAATATATATAACCAGAAGTGGATCTTTAACTATATAGGCATCCAACAAAATCAAAATCGGAATACCTAATGATCTCTGAAATTTCTCCGATTTCTGATAAGTGAGCACATAAACTAATATTCTCTCTAAATTCTGCATAACTCATTTTGTTGTTACTTAATGATCCACACGAGGGTTATCAATATCTGCTTAACAATCCTGAATATACATTAGATTTCCCACTGCCAATGCATAAGAGAATTTCTGTATTTCCTTAATTTCAATATCATTATGAGTACTGATTGAGACTGTATTTATCACCCTTAGCCAATGGGCGTATCTCCTGAAATATAATCCTTATCGATATAGATCTTTTGTGATATCCTAAAAGATACGTCAGGAATGATCTCAATATATCTGTATTCCTTAGTACAAAAGAGACATCCCCAAGATCTTTCACATCAATATCCTTCGATAGAAATTTCTTAGTTTCGTACAACAAGCCTATATTATTGCTAGCCAAAAGTATGTCATTGACATACAAAATCAGGAAGATAAACTTGCACCCACTGAACCTATGATATATAAGACCATCAACTAAATTTTCCTCAAAACCAAACGAGAAAATAACTAGATGGAATCTATAATATCTTAATAGAAAACTGGTAGTCTTTAAATTCACCTAATGTAACTCCAGAATATAATGAGCTACTAGTGCCAAAATTATCCTGAAGGAGTCTTTCATTAAAACTGGAAAGAAAGTCTCTTTATAAATAATGTCTTCCTTCGGAGTGAAACCATTGGAACTAGACGAACTTAAATGTCGATAAGATCTTAAACGTCATTGTCCTTCATGGATTTCATGTCATTCTTTATGGTATCAATCCACTTTGAGAGTTAGAACATTATTTTAGCTTGAGTGAAAATGATTAGATCATTTTCTACTCCCATATCAAACACATGTTCTTGGATATTAACAACATAAATATCTGAAGTTGTACTTCTCTTTTTCCCTAGAGGATTTCCTTCATGGCACTTTCTCTTGAGGTTGTTGAGTTTGCTCTTTTGGAGCAACTTCCTTATTTTGGATAGAGAGTTACTGAATATTGTCTTGATCCAAATTTGTATCTAGAATAATGTCAGGTATAGAAGGCTGAAACCTGAACATTTTCAATTACAACTGAAGGAAGAGAAATGAATTCCTCCTCAAAGATAATATTCTTAACCTTTTCTCCCCCCAAACTTAACATCCTCAAGGAATTTATATTTTCTCATTTTGAAAAGGATTTATAAGAGATATCATAAAAAATGAATCCTCTTAACTTTTTAAAGTACCGAATGAAATAATAGCTAAAATTCTTAAGTCCAATCATTTTCCATATGGCCTGTATAGCCTAACCTTAATTGGACAACCCTAGACATGCAAGTATCTAATACTAGGCTTCTTGCTTGTCCATAACGTATAGGGGTTTTAGCTACATCTTTAGTGGAAACTTTGTTTAGTATGCATATTGCAGTTCTTAAGTTCTTTTCCTAGAGTAATTTAGGTAAAAAAGAATGATTAATCACATTTCTTACCATGTCCTTAAGTTTGCTTTATTGTCACTGAACAGTATATTTATACTAGGTTTCTCCAGTATTTCGTATTATCGGACGATTCTGTATGTCTCTAGAAACTGAGTGAAGGGCTCTGGACTTTGTTAACTTTATCCGTCTTACCTACCATAGTATGCACTATGATTAGATTTGATAGCTTTAATTTCTTAGCTCAGTTGAATTTTAACTTGGGTATTGAAAAAACTTAGATACATCCAGAAATTGAGACTTCTCATGAACCAAAATAGGTACTCTTAATGAGAATAATTGTCTATGAACATAATGTAATACTGTTGGCCATTCCAAATAACCATATAGAATAGTCTGCATGTATCAGTATAAATTAGCTCTAAAATGTCAAAATTCTTGTTGATACCTGATTTTCTTATGTCTGTCTATATTCCTTAATGTACTTAACACAGATTTTAAAGTCCGTTACGTTATGTAGGTTAAGAATTTCATCTGACACAAGGCTATTAATTCTCTATTAAGAGATATATCAAAAAAGATTGTGTCATACCATAGAAAAATTCTTTTAATTGACTTGTATTTTTGTACCATATTTCTTAATATGCAAGATTAACTTGATGATGCAATTATTTTAAATTTATAAAGATTATCAATCAAAGAACTAGTAGCAAGAAATTTGAATCTTGAAAGAAACTAAATTTAGCTATTCCGAATGAACAAGGATGACTATATTTGTTCACGTCAGAAATATAATATTTTAAAAGTCTCTTCCAAACCCAAAATTTAACTAGTCTCTAATTGTAATCTAAATAACCTTATATAGCCTTCACTGAAGTTGTGTTGCCATTGCCCAAACAGATGAATCTTTCATCATCAATTTATAATTGGCTTCATAAACAATCTTGCATGAACACACTTATGTGAATAGTAGGATCCGTATCTATTCACTAAGTGCATTTGGATACAAGAGCTAAATTAACTTTATGATAAATAAAATTGAGAAGCATACTCTTCTTTATATGTCAAAAGGCATAAGTGGGACAATCAACCTTATACATCCAGTCCTTTTTGCAAAAGAAACAGACAAATTTCTTATTTTATTTCCTTTTGCACTTTATGCTGTAAAGACATAACTGCAGCTTCCTTATCCGTATTCTTTTTCTTTATCTTATCTTATCTTGAGAAGTACATGCTAAGTGAGCACTTTCAATTTTTTCTTGCTTCAACCTATCTTCTTCTTACACACTATAAGAAATGATCTCAAAAGAGATCATTTATACTTAAGGGTGTTGTAACTTTGCTTAACTAATTTGGGCAAGAAGAGAGATAGAGACCGAATGTACGAGCAAGTCTTTCAACTACTCTAACTTAAGTGCTTTTAGTTTGGAAGCGAGATTAGAAATCTCCATAATGTACTCCTTTATGTTCCCTTAATCCTTATACTGAATCGAAACGAGGTTCCAAAAAAAAAATTGGTACTCATTTCGACCTTTTCTTTTCTAATAAAACGATCCGTAATTGCTTTAAGGAACTACTTAGCATTTACCTCCTCAGGTATAACGCCCCTTATAGTTTCTGTAATGGAGTGTTGCATGACTATGAGACTTATGTGATTAGAATGTTCCCACTGCTCAAAGTTCTTAATATCCGTAGCAGAACTTTCATTTGTAAGAGTAGCAGGTTATTCTTTCCTGAGTGCAAGGTCCAGATCCATACAACCGAGCACAATCATAACGTACTCTTTCTACTTCTTGAAGTTCGTGCCGTAAAGCACATGAATTGAATTCAAATTAGCAGATATGTTTGAAGCAGAAACTGAATAGAGAACAAAAAAAGAAAATAACAGCTTATATTAAAAATATGTCATAAAGTAAGCATACAAAATAATAAGATATACTAGCATGACATACACCAAATAAACATATAAGATAGGCTTCCATCACAAGATACCCAGAACAACATCAATAAGTCTTACTTTGGACCGACTTATCAACTTGTAAGTGGTACTCTTTAGTGTAGTAATCAAATATTGACAGTAAATCCTGTAAGACAGTAAATCTTCCTTTGGACCGATTTGCTGTCCACAGGGAAGCTTAACAACTATCACATATCTATTACCGCAGGTGTGTTCATTATTCGGCCAAATAATCACCTTCCTTTGGGCCGGTAATTATTCGTATGAACAATAAATACACAATCATTCAAATATTTTAAAATAAATAAATCTACATAATAGAGATTACTTTGGTAACATGTTGTTTCAACTCATCTATTTCAAAATATTTAAACAAATAGTACAAAGAAAATAATAACCAAAGTGCTAAAAATATTAAATTGAAAATTTCAACGCACAAATATTAATGGATGACCGACTGAGTTTTAAGCACTTTTATCAACTCTTAAAGCCAAATAGAATTTTTCACAGAAAAAGTGTAGGTCGTACTGAAGCTGAGTTAAGAAAATAAAACTGATTGATTAAGTTTCAAATTAGAACTCCTTGAATTGAGTCGAAAACGGCTCAATTCTACCCAAAACCGAGACTATGTATCTTAGTTAGGTCAAAATTTGAACTAAAAAATTTCTCTGCCGAGGTGATGGCGTTACTGGCGCCGCAGCACCATCCTCGCTGCTGGGTGGCGCTGCGGAGTCACATCAGTGACGCCACAGCTCTACCAATGTGGTGCCGCAGCTCCAAGTTATGGCCTTAGTGTTAATTACCTGATTTTAAAGTCAGGTAACTCAAACCTAATGCGATTTTTCGCCCTAATCTGTAAACTTTATGACCCAAAACTTAGAATTCAACCCTCAAATACTCAATATCTCAACAAAATCATGAACAATTTATCAATCATGCATGTAATATCTAAACCCTAGAAAAACAAATAGGTAAAGATATCACAAAATAGAAATATGCATGATTATCCTAAGCAATTTAACATGATAACCTGCTCTGATACCACTTGTTAGATATTCATAATGGATTATTAAACCAAATACAATCTTAGAATCTATCATGCCAAATTGTCAGGAAAAGATTTGTTGAGAGAAAACCCGTGACTAACCTGGATCCATTGTCTTCTACAGTAAAGGATGAGATCACGTAAGCGGAAGCGATTAATTAATTAGAGCCTGAGGGTAAAAGGTCTTCCACAGCCAGAATACTCTATGTGTGCTCAATAGGTTCTCTCTCTGTTGATGGAGGCAGAGGAGAAGAGCGTACGTTCTATTTATCTTGGGGACCAAAACCCTAATAGTTATGTCCTTATATACTGATAGCTAGTAGAGACCCCATCTTGGTCTAGTATTGGTTATTCATACATTACACAGCCCATACTTAATTAGTAATTTCCTGAGCCTATAATTAGATACCTCACTTAATTAGACAATCATAATATTATATAATTATTATAAAAAAACCTGTGGCCCACAGTAGGGTTATACGTATATAACCCAACAGAGCAAAGCATCTATATTGAGGGAAAACTACCTTATGGGTTATGGTACACACATGCATCATATTAACGGGTCATAAAATAAATTTATCACACATTTAAAATTTAAAGTATATTAAAATATATGAATATGATACGTACTCATTCATTTTATTGAACATGAATTAAGACATTGGAATCGGACAAAGAATTCTGATTCCAAATTGACATCCCTAACGTGAGGCTATCTTAAGCTAAAAAGTAAAAAGAATAAGTTCTTTTTTAGTTCTGAAATTAAGTTTCCAAAATTTATATCTTGTAAAAGTGATTAAATCTACTTTGTATTAATGATCAAAACTAATGTGTGGTAGAATTCTTCTGGAAAAAAAAATAGCGTGGTATCATTACTTTCAAATTATAGAAAGTGGGATTGGGGAATATGAGCCTAGATATGCTTGGAAAATGATTAAAATGAAAAAAGTACTCTTTTTTTCTCTTGGATTTGCCTTGAGATTTTAAGATTCTATGTATTTAGAGTTTATCTTATTGAAAATTGAGTCCAGTACAGTAGTAATCCCCCAAAAAAAAATTACCATGGGCTTTCATTATACTTGAAAGGAAAAACATTCGATTCCAGAATACTAACAAACGATTCTATTTACTCTTGGAAATTGTTATTATTATTATTATTATTATTATTATTATTATTATTATTTAAAAAAAAAAGTATTATTGCACAAAAAGAATTGCATTTGTCTTATTGGAAAAGATACGGAGTCCTATATATAAATAAGTTCTCACTCCTATGTGATGCAAAAAAACAAATAGACAAATCATGCTACCAAGCTAATATTAACTATTTATCACATAATAATATATGGGGAAGATAGTACGGTAGAGATAATCTTTCGATCCACAGGTGATATATATTATCAGATCAATAGATTCAACAAAAATCTTCTGTATTCTATTTCACATAAAAGTTTGGCA
>JXTC01000035.1:1071029-1106914 GCA_002914845.1 Trema orientale
AATTACTATGTGACCAAATTGGAGCTTCTTTGATTGGAAATAAAGGAAGGAAAGGTTATGTGTCTCAGCCTAGACCTTTTATATTCTTGTAGAATATCAAATTTTTGTTGTTGTTGTGTAGATAATAAGAGGACCTCTTTTGGATTATGCTTTTCTCTATTATAGTATTACTCCATTTATTTGATAGAGAGGAAAGAAAGTAGGGAGGAAAGAAAAATTAGGAGGGATAGAAAATATATAAGATGGAAAGAAAAATATCATTCCTTTATTGTTGTTTGATAAGTAGGGAGAAAAAAAAATTAGTTTATTTTAAAATGATTACTTTACCCTCTTTATTAAAATTTTAAAAGTAGTGTACAAGGTTAAGTTGGTAAATCCACTTTAAAACATTAGTAAAAAAAACTTTTTTTTCCCAATTTCTCTCTATTTTTGGGGAAAAAAATATTTAAGTGAGTCCCACCATTTTTTTCTCTCTACTTTTCTCTTCCCTTCCTTTTTTTCTTCTATCAAACAACCTAAATTTTTGTTTCCCTCCACTTTTTCCTCAAAACTTTTCATTTCTCTCATTTTTCCTTCCTACCAAACATAGCCTAAAAGTAAACAAATTAACACTTCAAATAAATTTCATTTTGAAGGGAAATCAAGTCAATAACCTAGCTTTGAGTTTTTATCTATAACTTTCTTAAGTCATAAACAAGCTAGATTTCCTATTCATGTTTTAATTAGCCTAAATTATATCCTGAAGCATGAATAATGAATTTATTTCACTCAAGTTTTTTTTTCCTACTATCATAGTAATACGTACCAAGAGAAGCTGAGAAGTGAGAACTTTTGGGTGTTGATAGGCATTCAACCACCTTGAACATTATTAAGATGTAAAATTACCGAAATAACGTTTGAAAATAACAAGGGACAAAAAATTGACTTAAATTCCTGTTTGGTTTCGGATATTTGAATGATACTTTTAAATGAAAATAATCGAATGTGTTATAATTTGAATGAGAGATATTAGAAGTATATTAGCATAAAATGAGTTATAATTAGAGTAGGAGACATTAGAGTATAATATTCAAACACAAAGCTCGCTTCCATTCTCATTTCACGAAGAAAAAAAAATTCAATGGTTGATATGACTGATGTGACATTTGAATGAAAAAGTTTAATAGTTAAAATAAACACATATTTGAATGGATCATTTTAATAGAAAAACTAGAATTGTAGAAACTTGAAATAAACACCCATTTGAATGAAAATGGGAATCAGAATGGTGAGAATTGGCAAAACAAGATCTAAAGAAAGAATGAACTTTGCGAAAATTGGGCCATCTACCTCATTTTCATAAAATAACTGGAAATATGTGTTAGGCTCAGTTTTTTTTGGGACCTAGTACTGTAATTTTTTAGAAAAAATATGACTTTTTAAAAAGTTTTTAGATTAATGTCACTTTCTAAAATAGTAACTAGTAATATGCAACCAATTTTCGAGCACTAATAACTAGTAACCAAATATATTTATAATTGAGATATAACTGGTAACTATTAACCAGTTTTCAGACACTAGTAACAAAAAACTATTTTAAAAATCGTACTTTTCTAAAACTTTTCAAAAAGTGGTGTTTTTCTTAAAAAAGTGGCATGGGAATTAAATAAAAATCGGACTCACCGTATTTTTGTAATTCTTTTTTGTTTTTAAAATAGAAGTGTTAGAAACCCAAGAACTTTCTTGTTCCTGCCGCTTTCATATTAAGCCTTACTACAAATCATGGGCTTTCTAAAACAAAAGTCTATCGGCATTTGTGGGCTAAAAGCCCGTTGAAGATTGTTTTGAGTTTTAGGCTCAGAATACTTCGACAATGTGAATGGGCCTCGAGTATGTGGAGAGTATCATGGAAATTTGGAGACAAGAGTAGCAGCAATCTGGGCCAAAATGATTTTTTAAGAATAACGCTAGCTACCCAAAACTACATGAAATATAAGTTTTTTACTAAAACATGGAATTACACTTCAAATAGTATATGTGTGGAACCAGTCTATTGTTTATAAAAGTTATGATCTCCTAATTTTACGAGGTCATAATAGGTCATAGTTGTAATTGAGGACAGAGCCATGATTTTTTTTTTATTGTGTAGTGGGAGTTAAAATCATAATTTGTCTATTTTGTAGGCACTATTCTGTATTTTTCTATTTTGTAGTGGGCTTTTGTACACAATTTTGGCTAAAAAATTATAAATTCATGCGAATTATTAGGCTTTCTTTAAAGGAAGGATAAAATTGAGCTCTCACTAAGCATTAATGTGGCTCTTAGCAGGAAAAAAAAAAAGGGGGTCCGTCATTGCTTTTAATGACTACTTGTAAGAATGTAATCCCCGAAAATAGTTCAAAGAAAGTCATTTTGAAAAGAAAAAAGAAAAATCCTTAATTCGTACATTTCCCAAGACTATCAAAGGAAAGTCCAAAAGGAATTGCATCAATCAATTCTTGAAGAGAAATTTAGCAAGAACATAAAAAGGAATAGAAACACTGGAAATATCAGACCCTTTTTTTTTTGGTTAACATTTAGTATGAGTAAGCTACAAATGATTTTGTGATTACATAGTAAGGTGCTGAATGACTATGTCCCAAAATTAATATGAATAATCCATTATATGTAATTTTGTTGTTACACTTAAAATGCTGTTACAATTAAAATTAAAAAAAAAAAAAGTGTTTAAAATCTTCTTGAACTTTTAATTAATTGTCAAAATATGGTAACATCTAATTTCCCAATTATTAAATTTGAACTTCAAACTCGGCCACCCACTAAGTGTGTCGTCGCCTCACCCGTCTGGCAATGGATTTAGAATAAATGTGTTTGGGAAGCTCATAGTTTCTTTAATATCATTCTTAAATTTCGTCAATAAAAATAATATTGCCATTTTCCGGGCACACATAAAATACACCAAAGATAATATTTGTTGGAGATATTTAAATGAAGAAGGATGCGTTAAAAAAGAATAGGACGCGGGTCACCTTCATTGTGTCACGTTTTCAGCATTACTAATTCTTTAATTAGAAGACAACCTTTACTTCTTAATCATAGCTAAATTCTTCTTCGTTTTCATATTAACAAGGTCGGTGAGTAAGTACTTCCTAAACAAAAAAAAACCTTAGCCAATCTTTTGTCAACCACCAACGTTTATTTTATTTTTTGTTATATAAAATTATGTTAAAAAAAAATGGTATGAACCACCAAGAATTTGGTTACAAACACGAAGACCCCACTAGTTACAAAATTCTTTATGTGTATCATTTGACCGGCCAAACATTTATGAGATTTTTGTTTAGAGACAGAGAACTTAAATTACACACAAGGCCAATAAACAAATACAATAACAAGTACAAACACAAAAAGAACCAAAAAAAAAAAAAAAAAAAAAAAAAAAAAAAGTGTCTTGTGAGGCTCTTGAGTGGACTAGGAATGTGGACGGGGGACTTGTTTGAGCAAACCTTAGATGACAACTATAGGAAAGTAGAATGATGACAGTGGATACTCATCCTCTTACTTTTATACTCCTAAAATTGAAAAGAATAAAAAAAGTACAAGAAGGTATAAAATAATGTGTATTTTTTTTTTTCCCCTGAAGAAAGACTTCATTGAAACAGAACAAACAGGGAGGCCCAGAGGAAAACACAACCACCTTCAAAGGTAAGAAACAAAATCTGACTCTTGGTCCAAAAAAATCTGAGACGGCACATCATAAACAAAAAAATTACCAAAAGAAAGAGTCGAGGCGGCCCAAACTCTTGTATTATTCTACAAAATTAGTTCTTCTATAAATAAAAGACAACTGAAAGAAATCAAAGTAACTAAGCAATAACTTTTCTTGAGACACTGTATCTTTAATCTCCCAATGATAATCATCATCATTTCCTTCAAAACTTTTAATAGCATTCTTGCAGTCACTCTCTACACCTATGATTTTCAATTATTTACAATAGCGTGATTGAACGCCACAAAAATGGCTCTAATTTCGGCTACCAAAGGGTTGATTTCATTACATTTTTGAGTCATTATATTCAGCACTGAACTATTAGAGTCTCTAGCTACTATTGTAATAGTAGAGTAATCTTCTCGTACAACTGCATCTATATTGAGTTTGATATATGAATATGGAGGAGGCTGCTAGCCATCCTACCCAACGTCCTGTAGCACCTTCGGAGAACACAAAATCTGGGAGTAAAAGTTATAATTCTCTAGAATTCTTCTCACTAATTATTCCAGATCAGATTTGGGTTGGTTATGAATAATGGAGTTCCGCTCCAACCAAATCCTCTCAAAGCAAATAGAGGCAAACAATATAATAATGTCATGGTCAATCAAAGGTCTCAACGTATGATTATCTAAGAATAGTAAATTAGCAATATCTGCTACAGAGTTAACCTGGAGATGATCCTCTCGAATACCCTAATTGGATGAAAACCATAGTCACTTGGACAACTCACAAGTCCAAAAGAGATGGTAGATGGTTTCTTCATGCTGATTACAGATTGGACATAAGGCAGTTCTAATATCGAACATTGAAGCAAGCCCGGACCGCACTGGTAGCATATTCACAGGGATTCTCTACGAAAGAAGCTTGTGTCTGAGGTGAATTTTAGCCTTCTAGAGATTCTGCCAACAAACTGGAAATATCATTATCGAGTGTGGAGAAAAGTTACTTCGTTGTAAGGCTCAGTAAGCTGACTTGAAAGTGAACTCCATATTCGTCGAGGGAGCCTAGATCCACCTAGTAAAACCACCACTAGATAGTGTAGGAGTTTTAGAATTGCTTTTACCGAAGTATGGCTGAACATGGCATTTAGTTTCATTAGGTCCCAGTTACCATGTCTTTTCACTAAATCGGCCATATTCAGATCAGGAAAGGTCTACATGTTATCTTTTGGATGTGGCTTATAACCTTCGAGAAATGGTACCCAAGGATCCCTCCAAATATTAATAGAGCGACCATTCCCAATCTTTTCACATATTCCCTGAAGGATGATATCTTTGGTTGCCAAAATCGATTTCCAAGTCTAGGATTCCGATAGATTAGCTTGAATGGAGAAGAAGTCTTCCACTTTTAGGTACTTAGCTTAAATCATAGAAAATCAAATAGAATTTGTTCCTTTTAGAAGACACCAACTCTATTTTGCAAGGAAGTATCTGTTAATCTCATGTATCTGATAGAAGTCTAAGCCACCCAAGATTCTAAGTAAACACAAAGAGTTCCAAGACTTCAAATAAAGATTCTGTTTTCCTTAGGAGAACCCCCACCAGAAATTACAAATCGTAGCATCGGTAGTTGTAAAGATTTTCTATTGCACTGGGATCGTCATAAAAGCATAAGATGGCATGGCCATAGCTACCGATTTAACTAACACAGGTATACTTATTTAACTAACAGAGGTATAGTTGTAAAGATTTTTTAATGCACTGGGATCGTCATAAAAGCATAAGAAGGCATGGCCATAGCTACCGATTTAACTAACACAGGTATACCTACTCGAGAAAGAACGTGACCTTTCTATCCAGCTAATCGGGTCTGAATCTTATTGTAGATAGAGTGTAGTCTTTCGATTTGGAGGACAAAAAAATCAAAGGGAGGCCCAAGTACTTTCCCGGTGCTTGAATCTTTTTAAAACGAAGAAAAAATACCACTTCTCGTAGATTTCTGCCTGAGAAGTTTTTACTAAAATGAATAGTGGATTTTAGCTCATTGATCTTTTGTCCAGACCGTTCGTAATATTTCAATAAACAGTTCTAAAAATTGGTAGCATCTCTCAAGGTTGCCTGGCCAAAAAAGAGAAGATCATTTGCGAAAAGAAGATGATTAAGGCTCGAACCTTCTTTAGAGATTTTTATTCCGTGAATTTCACCATTAGCTTCAACCCGAAAAAGCAATTAAGATAAGGTCTCACTACACAAAATAAATAAGTATGGTAACATAAGATCCCCTTTACGTAAGCCTTGCTTTGGAAAGATCTTACCAGTGGAACTACTATTAAGGAGTAGTAGACGTCTGAGTAAACATATTCTAGCACCCATTGAACAAAGACTGAAGGAAACCCAAATTTGGTAAGCATAGTTTGTATGAAATCCTATTCCAAGAGATCATAAGCCTTTTCCATATCAAGTTTCAGTAGCATGAGACCGTTGGTGCCCCGTATTTTCTTCATAGTATATAGAATCTCCTGTACCACCATTGAATTATTAGCAATAGAGCGATCTTTGACAAAAGCACTCTGAGTTGGCGAAATGATAGATAGTAGAAGCGGCTTCATTCTATTAGCCAGGATTTTGGATATAATTTTTTAGGTTATGTTGTGTTGACGGAGGTTTTGTCAACAATGAATATATGAAATTATAAGATGTGGCTTGTGTGTGAAAAGGATTGATAAAGCAATGTAAATAAGGAGACAAAAATTTTATAGTGGTTCAGCCCCAAAAAAGATGAGCCTACGTCCACTGTTCTTCACTATTTTCTGGAGAATTACAAGAGTTTCTCGGTCTCAGGATGAGAGCTGAGAGCAAAGAAAATTACAGAATGAAAGTGTTTCGTGAAGATTGTGTCTTCTTGTTCTTTTTTTTTTCCCGTCCCTTACAATGAGATTAAGCCTCCTTTATATAGATGAGGAAGACTTAAAGTTACCTAATTACATAAACGGGTAAGTGTGTAACCAGAACAATACAATTATGGTAAAACACGATCGGATAACATCCCTTGAACCAAATAAGGAAATTACTCGATCTCTATTAAGAAGCTTGTTTCCTTATCTCTGCCTATACTTAAAGCTTTTCCCTTTTCGTATTGATCGCACTTTGTTATCCGGAAGTAGTCGCATAATCAAGTGAGGACATATGCGACTTTGAAAACAAAGTTACTTTCTTTTTTCGCCGTTTACTAATATAGATTTAAGATCGCATAACATATTGCATAAACTAATAGGTCGATAATCATCCAATTTATTATGCTGCTCCACTTTAGGAATCATAAGAATATTCCTGAAATGAAAAAGTTCTGCACCGATGCATATAAGTCAGATTGAATGTGTATTTAAATATGTAAGATATGAGTAATGACCATGAAAGGAGATGTTGAAGCTTATTCGAGTTAGGACAAGAAGCAACAGAGACAATTGATTATGAGACTATTAAAGAATTCCCTTAGAAGTGAGCCGTACAATATGTGTGCCACGTACAATAACAACTTATTAATTTTTGTTCTTGCTTTACATATGATCAATAAGTTATATTCAAGAAAATAAATAAAAATTTTGCATAAATTAATAGTGTGTTGTGTGTGTTAAAGGCTTAAAGCCTTAAATGGCCAGCTATTGTCTTTATCCTAAAGAATTAACAAAAGAAACAGGGGAAAATAAAACCAATAAAAACCGTGAGGAAAGTCAGCTTTTTTATGACAAAGTCTAAAAATTTATGTCGTGCATGCCATTAACAGAGGAATATGAAGTATTCTTTTCTTAATGAAAGAAAATGAAACGTTATAGTAGTAAGCCTCTAAGCTCAGGGCTTGGAGATCTAAAAGCTAAATATAAAGAGGCAGAGTAGCTGTTTAGGACCACAATATATACGATATAGCATATGATCTAAAATTACATGATAAAGACATCTAGTTGGACATCACTGTAAGAAAATTTACAGTAATTCATGTGGCAAAACAAGACAAAAACCTCAGAAATATGAGATTGAGAAGTTATTTTCTTTCCAACTCTCTTTTCAAATTTTGCCACTATATTATTGAAAAAAAAAATATTTGTAACATTGAAATGCTGCTACAAAGGTATGAGATTAGCTTATATTTCGTATTTATTTTCCCGAGAGTTTGGTGAGTTTAGAAAAATAAAACATGAGAAAAATAATAATAAAGGACCTTTCTCTCTTGTAGGGGGCACTAGCATTTGGTAAATTGGCACTGGCAGCCTCATTCAACGCTCAAAGCCCATGTTTCCAAGTCAAACCTTTTATGTACATATAGCAAAGACTGGGAAGGTTAGACTATGTTTTTTTTTTTCCTTTGAGAAAAAAACAAAGAGTTGGGAACCCTTTAAAGAGAAGAGCGGGACCCAAAAGTTGAACAAGCGTGCCCAGCTGCACCAATTCCTTGCCTTGTAAAGAACCCAATTCTCTGACTTAGCAGATCTTTTTAAAGGGTCCTCTGGAAAAGTAAAAGGCTCTCTCTCTCTCTCTCTCTCTTTCTCACACAAGGTCATGTGTGTTAAGGGAAAAAAAAACTCACTAATTAAGTTTGGTTTTTTGCTTTGCTATTTTTCTCCTTTTCTCTTTTTGAGTCCTCTTCTTTTTGGCTCTTTTTCTCTTTCAATTTTCTTTTTCCATTTCTCTCTTTCTTTTTGGAAGTTTCTCATCACCATCCTATCTATTAATCTCTCCCTACGTCTTTCTGTGCCCAAAGACCTTTATTTGCCTTAAAAACCCTAAAAACTACATGTACACAACAGAAAGTAGTAGAATTACATAACCCAAAGTAACCCACACTTCAATTTTTTTCCCCCTCACTTTCACGCGTTTCATGAAACAAAAAATAAACAAGAGAAAGAAACCTAGAGAAGAGAGAATCTTTTGTGTTTGACTTAAGTGGATGTGTTTAAAGACCCAATTGAGTCTAATGAGTCTTGTTTTCATTTAATTTCTTTAGTCAACAAGTAGTTGAGAAATGGGTTGTTCTAGTTATGTGTTATGTTTGTAGTATTAGAAAATTGAAAGTCATATACAATAAGAGAGTTCTGAGAGAGTTGGGGGACCGCGAGTGGGGCTGAGATTGGGATATATAATATAAGGTCTGCAACTCTGAAAATCTGCATTCGTAAGAGAGTATCTGAATTCGTAGACTTAGAGCTCTGAAATTTCATTTAGAGGAATCCCATTTTGACAGAGTCTATACAGTATTGTACTTTCTCTCTCACTATTACAATTACAACCACGTAACGTAATCAATTCCATGTGAATAAAAACAAAAACAAAAACAAGAGCTGAGAGCATCTCTCTCTCTCTCTTAAAAGCAAAAGAAAAAGCTTTATTAGCTCTTTCTCTCTGCTTACCCGAATCACCAATTTCTATGTTGCCAAACACAACCATAAAACGAAGTGCAATTTGAGTAAAGCACTCTTTATCTCATCTAACCCCACGTTACCCTCTCTCTCATTCTCTCTCTACCTTGTATAAAACCCACTTTAAACGCCAGATCAAGTACACCCTTCTCTCTTTCTCTGTCTCTCTTTCTCCGTCTCTATAACACCATGGAAGCTCTCAACTTCCTCAAGTTCTGGAAACCCACCACATTTGGTCCTGTACTTGAAGTAGATAATGAGGTTGAAGAAGAAGAAGAAGAAGAAGAAGAAGACTCGTTCTTCGACTTGGAGCTCACAACACCAGATTTTGACCAAAAGGAGAAAAACCCAGATGAGAAAGCCACTAGAGAGACTGAAAGTCTGGACCTTCAAGAAGAAAAAGCCAGTGTACCAGCTAAAACCCCTAGCAGTAGAGAGCTCTGTTATCCCAAACCATCGATCTCTCCATCTCCTATCGACTCGATTTCGAAACGTAAAATCCTTCCCCTTGAACCCATTAATCCGAAACCTCAATCTCCAATCGCTCTGCTCAAATCGGCTCCCACGTTTCGGGTTTTCACGTTCAAGAAATCTAAATCCAGAAGAACCGAAACGACAGAGAAAACAAGGGAAGCCATGTCGTTTGTGGATAACCGGAAGCAGTTAAGGCCTGAAGGGAAGCTCTTGACTGTGAGATTCAGCTTCGAAGAAGAAGCTTCAAACGTTTCGAGGCTGACGAGAGAAAGCAGCTCGAGAAGAACGGGAACCACCAAACGACAAGACCACACCTCAGACGACACAAAAACAGAGCAGCGGTTCTCAAAGGACGTTATACAGAAATATCTCAAGCTCGTTAAACCTCTCTACGTGAAGGTCTCGAAACGGTGCAGCGAGAAGACGACGACCCCTTCTCCGGCCGCCGACTTTTTCATGGCGTCGCCGGCGTCTTCTACGGCGATGACGGCTTCCACGGCTTCTCCGAAAGACAGGCCGGTAAATAATTTCCCGGCGGGGATTCGGACCGTGTGCAAGCATCTGGGCAAGAGTAAATCATCGTCGTCGGCGGCGGCGGCTTCCACGGCCCAACCGCCGGCGAATAGGAGAGATGATTCGCTGTTGCAGCAGCATGATGGGATCCAAAGCGCCATTCTCCATTGCAAGAGGTCATTCAATTCATCTAGAGGTACTCATCTATACACTGCATTAAAGCTTGAAAATCACTATTTAATGTAGTTAATTAATGTATCTTTTTCTTTTTTGGTTTCAGATTCTTTTTCGTTGTCCAGATCAACAAGTGATTCTTCGTCCATGAAATCTTGTTCCAGTGGTAAGTATAACTCGTTTCACTGAAAAATTATGCTTCTAAAGTGTATAATAAGTTAATTAATGCATATATTTATATATATGTGATAATTATGTCCAGACTTTTAACATTTTTGTCGTATCAAATTAATATTTTCAGACTCGTACCGGTTGTCTAACTCAGCTAGTGAAACTTCCCATGATTTTTCGGCAAGAAGCTCCATTGAAGAGGGTCGTGGTGTTAACATTTGAATCTAGTTCCTAATAAATCGATAGCTACATAGAGAAAAAAAGGAAGAAGAAAAAAGAGACAGGATAGGATGGACTCTGTTTTTGTATTTTGTTGTGTGTTTTATTGTAAAAACAAAGGGAAGAAAGAATTAGAGAGGAAAGTGTTTTTTTTTTTTTTTCATGATATTTTTATTTTTGGTAGCTATGATTACCAGTGAAAATACCTTAGGGGATCTCTTGTTGTTGTCTGTAAAGTGATGGGTCATTATGAAAAAATTGAAGAAACTCTTGATTCGGATCTTTTTGGTTTTATGAATTTATCAGTAGCGTTTTTCTTGTACTATGCGCTCCAGCATAAGCCACGTCCCAATCCCATTATGTTGCTTTTTGAAATTTTGTGAGATGAGGTTTATGAACTCTTGAAATGACTCAACTAAACTTGTTTGCAACCACATAACATAACCACTANGGGAATTTCGCTTTATAAAAAACTTCCTTTGGAATCGGGATATTAAGTAATTAGCTTTCATTAAAAAAAAAAATGTAATTAGCTCAAATTTCAGCATCAACATGAACTTCATTTCCAATATGGAATTCAGCAATAGTTGTCTCTATAATTCATTTTGGGTTTGACTCAATATTTTGACAAATTGAAAAAATCCAAGGTGGTATAGTGATCAGAAATGAGGGTTATTTTTGGTAGAGAATTGAGGGTCATTAATTGATAATGAACCTGCATATTTCAGGGTGATTTCATTCTGACAACATCTTTACTTTTGAAAAGTACTTTTGAATTGTAAAAAGAAGTATTTTATTTGCTTTTATTGAATGAAGCCTGATTTTTGAGTTCTTTCCAAAGAGGAAAGAAAAAGCATTCATATGCTTTCTCTACCAATTCCTCTTAGTTGTTTGTCCATCAGTCCCATCTGCTGATTGTTGGTTGGATGTTCAATTTTGACTGCTTGTTGCAGCTTGGAAACTGCTACAAAGGCCATACATCTTTTCTCACCTCATTACATTGACCTGCCTTTAGTTACCTTTGCCATTTTTCGGTTGGGACCTCCCTTAAATTAATTGAAATTACATGAATAGCACCCCTAAAATTGAAGGGCCTTTTTAGGCTCTCCAGTTTTAAAAATATTCGGGTGAAAATAACCTCTGGGCTCTAGCTGATACAACTAGTTAAGGATTAAAATGTTACTGTTGATGTTGATGTCGAGATTTTATTTTACGGATATTGTCAAAAATATTATCGATATCAAAGATATTCCGAAAAAATACCAAAATTTGTCTTAAACTCAAAATTTTCAAAGAAAATTCTAAAAAATGCTAAAATAAGTGATATTGTATAATTTATATAAGTTTTATTAAAAAACAAAACCTGTTTATACTTTATAAGATAATAAAATATACGTATATAGTAGAAAAAAGATCGAATTTTATTTTATAGGACAATTTTAAAATCAGAATATATATCACACTATTTATTTAATACATCTCATATAAATATCTTACAAATTACAACTAGTTTTAAATTACATTGAAAATAAATAAAAATCATTGATAATATAGAACAGTTCAAATACATTCAATACCAAAACGAGTTTCAATGAAGTTGAAAGTTATAAGATAAATTCCCGTCTTAATCCAAAATTTCTTTCAAAAGTTATGAGAGTTCTTTGTAGAGATTTCAAAATAATAAATACAAGTAGCGCAAACATTTTTATTGAATACAAGTAATTCCAAAACTTTGTCGATAAACTGTAGAGAGAGAACTATGATTTATTTTTATATTTTTTATTACCATTTTCTATTAAAAAAAAAGATTTAGAAAAAAATTCGACATTTCTGTCGACATTTCAAAATGTCGATGACATTGTCGCGACAGTGTCTATAAATATCTCAATATTAGCTCATTTTTTACCAATATTTTACCAATATCGACATATCCCCGATATTGTCAACATTTTACGGATATTTCATGGATACACAGAAAAAAATATTTTTCTACTCCATATCGATGTCCAGACTTTAAAATACAGATATTGTCCCGACAATATCGACAAATATCATGACATTTTAATCCATGCAACTAGTACACAACAAGAGCACATGACTTAGTAGTAGTGGTAAATCAATGCACATATTGATTCAAGACTGAAAAAATCCAAGAAAATGTGAGGAAAAGAACGTTATATAATATGATTTCTCACCATATAGATTCAATGGCTACAAGACATGAAATTTGATGGTTTGAAAATTTGAAGTTTGAAAAAAGAGGGAAGTGACTGTCTGTCTGAGTAAGGCCACAACCCATTAAATGACATGAGGACTAATGTCCTGACCCGCAAGCAATGGGGATTCAAGTTTCCAAAGCACCATCATAGTATTATAGTGACAAAATACCAAAATCAAATGAGCCAAAGACAAATGTGGGCCCCGTCTATTTTAATTGCAGACACCAATGCAGTCTTCACGGTGCACCACAATATTACAACTTTTTTTTTTTCGAGTGTGTATTACAACTTAAACCATGCACCCTCATATTTTTTTTTTTTTTAAAAAGAAAAAACCGATGACTGTTGACATACCAAAATGTATATTGCATCCGTTTAACTTGGTGTAATTTTGATTATGATATCATTTTCTAGAGTTAAAAAATGCATAATGCTAACTAATACACCTCACCATATAAATCTGAAAAAAGAAAAAGAAAATTTGCAGCAGAAATTCAAGACAAATACCCCACTACAGATATCAAGTGAATCACAAGACAAGAGGGTCCCTCTCTTCACAAGATTTGAGGGTCATCTGAGTTTCAACAATTAAGGTGTACTATGGGAATATAGACCATATTGGCATTGCTTGGACTGAAAGTGACTCCATCAGTTGATCTGATCCATAATCCTGTGCATTCATTTATTTTCTTCCTCCAACTAGTATAGCAGTATATGACCCGACATCACGTTAAGCTATTAATTGGTATTGAACATGGTTTGTTTTTGTCTTTCCTTGTCAAACTTTCATTATACAAAGTCTATATTGCACTGTTGTTTAAGGTCAATCTAGCTAAAGATTGTTATATATGGACTTTGTGATTTTCAAACATTTGGGTTTTTCTTAACATTTAGTTGGTAAGCTCTAGATTAACTTAATTGCTTTTTTAGTGAAAGTAATAAGTGTAAACCAGTAAAGGGTATGATTCACTGTACCAACTAGAGGACTTTATAGATAGAGGACAATGAGGATAATTCTTTTAAGTATTTGAGAATTTTATACAGAGGAATGCAATGAATGAACCAAAAGAGACAATAGAGAAACAAAGACCCGACACCGTATTTTCATCCGAGGGCCATAGATTTGTTTTGTTTCATCTGCTGATTATGTGTCTCATTGTGTTCTATCTTTTATAAGAAAATCCACAATTGCACCATAGATGCTACTATATATGTGTCATGTTCACCAATTTCCCAACACTAATATAAGATTTATTGTTGGTGAAAATAACATTCTTGGGGAACATTATCATTAGAAATGGAGTTCATTGCTCTTGAGTTCATTGGACCTGTCTTAATCATCCGGCAAATGTGAAAAGGAAAAGAAAAATGACATATTTTACCTGTGAAAAACAGTGTCAACCTCGGGGAAGGAACGTTGTTACAATCAATTATGCATGAACTAGATTCGAAGGTCTTAATTATGTATGTAGATGTTAATAAAGAAGGTTGAAATTGCCATATCTTAAAGCAAGGTAGCTAACCGAATGCAATAATTATAATGTAAAGAGAACACCATTAAAGATAATCTATGAGCCACGGATTTCAAAGTCAGTCCACATCATTAGGCTTATGGTGATTGGGATCTTAATATATTGTTAATTGAGGACAAATCTGTTGGTGATTAGCTGATACAAAACAACACATCTAGAAGACTAAAACCTGAACTAAAAGACAAAAATAAGTAAATGAACAAAAGAAGAGAGAGCAAAGAGAGAGAGAGAGAGAGCTACAGTCTTTAATCACTCGCTAGCACTATTTGCCTTCACTTTGCTATTCCCTGTACAGACATTCACATGTGGGCCACTGGCTTTGGTTTGGGCCGGGATGTATCATTTAGGCCCAAATACGAATGTAGTGGACTTGTTCCAGAGGCAGGCCGTTGTTTTAACATGTGGCCCTTATCAGTCGACTAATTGACAAAATTAGGCTGAGTGGCACAATTGGTGGCTCGTATTAGTTTTGTAACGGTTTTTCATTTGTTATCTATGGAAGTACCCTACTAATGATAGCAGGCATATTGGAAGTACCCTACTAATGATAGCAGGCATATTTCCTCTTATTCTACGCGAGGAAATTAGGCTGAATTGTACTTTGGTGATTACTATTAATTTTGTAGCTGTCTTTTCCGTATAAAAAAAAAAAGCCCGGCTAGCTATGAAACTAATATTCTTCTTTAAAACTGCTAGCTATCAATGGAAGTATCCATATACTCTTCTACTCTATAATTACTTGATTACGTTTTCCGGCATTGTGATGAAATCCACTTCAAACTCGGTCCGCCACACTAATATAAACAATAAAATACGCATGTCACGTTATTTTGAAATATTAATTTCATATAATCAAGTTACATAACAAAATTTATCAGTCGTCGCTTGAAACCCGTACAATTAGGACTGCCTTTTAAATTTTTAATATCTGTATAGAGCTAGGAAGAGCTAAGGACGAAATATATAGAACAACTTTAGAAAGATTATAATGAGATTTTATGATTGGTCCTTCCCACAGAAATGATCGTTTATTTGATTGATAGAGACAACAACCAATTAATTATAACAAATAGAAAAAATATATTCTATACTTCTTGTTTGAGCGGCATATTCAGCACGTATTGAACGATGACTAGGTTAAATGCATTAAACTGACTTATATGACGATATAAATGCTTGAAATTGACTGTTATAACACTATACGAATAACAGTATAAAAAGAAAAAACAATCTTATTTTGAGGAAAAAATGCTTGAAAAAAGGAAAACTCAAAACCTGAAAAAGGAGGAAAAAAATTTCTTTTTTTTTTGGAGGGGGCTTAACTACAGTCTACATACAACAGGCCACATACTCAAATATCAAAGATTCAAGACAGTAACCTACGATATTTAACACCACACACCCCCCCCCCCAAAAAAAAGATTCAAGACATTAAAGAAAACAAAAAGAAAACAAAAAATACAGAGAACTAATCAAAACCCAGGCTCAAAATCGATCCAAAAGGGTATCATAGGCATTTCAAATTCTGAATCGTTCTGGTTGCGATAATAACATCCATGGTGCAATTAAGCTTAGCAGACTTCTTCTTTTTAATGACCTTTATAACTTGAATCTTCCCTTCCAGCTCGGAGTAGCCGGTCAACGTCAAGACCCCGGCTCCGATATCCCTTCCCAGATCATCGAACTCGGCCTGGCCACCCAAGCCAGCCGAGTTCAGAACCACCGTGGCGTTGACCTTCTTGGTTGACCTAGCCCTGACTCGGGCATCATCGATGAAACCCTGGCCAAGTGTCAAACCCCTATAGGAGAACACGACAGAGCCGTACTCGTACTTAAACCGACCGTAGTTTCTGTTTCGGACCGTGAACTGAGCGTTCAATCTCAGGTTGAGCGAAGGGTTTGAGGAGTTTCCAACTTGGAAGCTGGTGAATGAGGCTGCTCTGAGTCTGAACTTCGGTGTTTTGAAGCGTAAAACGACAAGAGCAAAGACCAAAACGACAACGGTTTGGAAAACGACAAAGGCTGAGATGTATAGTATCCGTTTCCGCCGCTTCTTGCGGCGGAGCTCCTCCTCGGCTAGTGACTCGTCGCTTCGGATGTACGTGTGGGGCGGAGCTAAGGGATAGGACGGTTGTTGATTATGATCAAACTTCTCAGTCTCCATTTTTTGTTTTTTCGGTTAATATAAGTGGCCATACTTATAGATAAATATAACTATATTATATAAGAAAAGAGGTACCTAAGTACGGTATGTACGTACAAATTTTTGGGAGACTTTATGTTTGAGTAATAAGTTTTCGTTGAAAAATATGTGGTGCAGTTTAAGACTTGACTTTGGGATGTATGCATCTAGATGATGTGTTACGTGTCAACCAATCAAAACCAAATTATATATGTCAAAACAATAAGAGAAGCTTCTATATGTTCAGAGATCTATGTATACATATGTCCAAATTGTTTTGTCTAATTTCTTCTTGTGATGGCCAATGGACATTTACTTTTGGGTTTTAGTGACATAATCAGAACTGTAATTATTAAAATATTTGAAACAGACTTGTCTTTGCCCGTTCATATTGCACAAAGAAATTTATGCAGATATGATGTATACGGCATTGAAATGATTTTCTTAATTTGACTGCTCCTGCTTTAGACTTTCGTATTATTTACTGAAAAATAAGGAAAAACAAGTTCAGTAGTGGTTATGGCCTTTCTGGATATGATGGAGCAATTAGAAAAGTCATAATTACTATTATCTGGAAAAAAAAAAAGTTCAAAAAAATACTGCTGATTTGCACTCATTAATTTCCTTTTCTAGCAACCTAGAAAACTTTTTTTCCCTTTAAGGCTCTGTTTGGAACCTGGATTTTTGGAGAGAAAAAAAAAAAAATTCAAGAGATCCTATTCTCTTGTTTAGATTGAAACAGAAAATGATTAAAATGTTTTTTCAAGAAAAATCTAAAACTTGATTTGATTTTTTTTTTTTTAGTTTGTAGAATGTTGACATATTAATTAGTAAAGCCAAAAGTGTAAAAATAAACTTCTATAAACTTTTAGGAAAATTATTTTCTTCTTTATTTTTTCGTGATTTTTTCTTTGCAATTTTTTTTTCTTTTCGGATTTCAAACAGAGCCTAAGATTATGTTTGGTAGAAAAGAAAAGGGAGATGAAAGAAGATGTAGAGAGAAAAATGGAGAAAAAAAATTAAAAAATAGCTGTTTGTATATGAAGAAAAAAGAAAAGGAAGACTGATGAGTAAAAAAAAGAAAAAAAATAGTAGGAGCTACACAAAAAATTTCTCTCCAAAAATAAAAAAAGAAATTGAAGAAAAACTAGTTTAAATGATGAGTGGAGTTGAATTTACTTAAATATCCTTGCATATTAAATTTAAGATATTAATAACAAAGGTAAAATAGTGTTCATAAAATAAATAAATTTTTTATTCTTCTTATATACTATACCAAACAATTACATAAGAAAAATACTTTTCTTTTCATCCTACGTCTTTTATCTCCCTAACTGTTTTTTTTCCTTCCCTCCTACTTTTGGTTATCACAATAGAATATTTCACCCGTACGTATTCTTGTAATTTAGCAATTATGATAGTCAATATTTTCCCAAATAAAAAGTCTTGCATTACCACAATGGACTCGAACCCAATTTTAGGAAATTAGGCCGAGCGGCGTTTTCGCGGCTGGTAACTTGGTGTTAACTTTTTAGTAGTTTTTCTCAAGTCTGACCATACTGTTCAATCCTCCTCTCCTGTTGTATAACTAAAGCCAAAACTCGGCAGAAAAATTGCAAACGTCGAAAACCAGTTTATCAATCGATTAAAATGTCTAATTTCTACATGATATCATGTCCTTTTTCTTTTGAACACCTCTTCATGATCAACAGGTTGCTAGTTAATTGGTTCCAAAACAGTTTTTTTTCTTGTAATCTCAATCAATAAGCCGTTACTCCTATGTTGGGCATAGTGTGATGACTATAATACATAAATATATAACATGTTATGAGCAACAAAAAAAAAAAAAAAGGCATAATTAGCCAATACCAGTTGAAGGCTACATGTTTTACTCTTGTATATTTTGTTTCGGTTGGCAAGAAATTTAATTTGATTTTTAAAGCTTTCAAACATTTGACGCTTTGTAAGTTGAAAAATGATACGTCGATCGTTTTACGAAACTTTTTTTTTTTTTTTGGGTGGACAAAACTTTTTTCGGTTCTATAAAAAAGACAATTTTTTGTTGTTTACTGTGGGTGCCGGTTTTGTTTGCACGTAAAACCATCTGTCGTTTTGTACTTTTTCATTGAAACGCCTTGTGTTTTACACTTTTTTTATGTCGTTTCTTATTATACAAAAGCGGCCGTATGCCGTTTTAAGTCATCGTACGGAGCTTTTACGAGCCCCGAAGGAGGGCCGACAATTTTAGTTTATTTAGTCATCAAACTATCTTGTCGTTTTGCTTTTCTGGTAATTACAAAATACCGTGTCGATTACTATAAAATGTCACATTGTGCCTTTGGTCCGCTTTTACATTTTGCCGATATACATATGAGAGGGTGCGGAATTTAACAAGTTATAATTAATAACAATTTAATAAATAATTAATTAGCTCCTAAAAATAAAGAAACTAATTAATTAATTGATCAACTTCTCAGACTGTTTCAAAAGCGTTAGAAGATGTCAAAAGAGCTTTGCGCTTCGTCTTTTGCCAACTGCTTTGCGATTTGTCTTTATCTTGTTTGCTGCTCTCAATATTTCCAACAACAAAAACAACTATATTCTCTTTCAGAAGTTTCAACATATAGGAATAGTAGTCTCCTTGATTGAGACAAAAGCAAGCAGCAACGACAATTATACATATACATATATATAGATCGTAAGAAAGCTTCGAACTTGGTTATGTTATGAATCAAAATTTCACTAAAGCCCACTGTATTTATTAATCATATTTTATTATTCTCTCTTTTAGACTAAACCATTGGCCCTGCCCATTCATCATACATTGACAAGTTCGTTGGTCCATTTATCTGATGATCTCAACATCATAATTTTTCTACGGACGCTTTGGAATGATATAACACGCGTTACATGAATAATCCATAACATATATTCCCTATATATATGCATAGCTTGATAAGATCTCTAACATTACAAGTATACTCTATTCTTCTTCAGTACATCCATCCAAGTAAGGAGAAACTCAAAATCTTCTCAACACCAATTAAAGCTAGCGTCTACTTAATCGATATTTCAAGTAAGATGGCGGAGGAAGGTCATCAACATGTCGTCCAAGCCGGAAACGACATCGAATATGTGTCTGCGGATTCCAATACTAAAGAGTTACAACATAAGAAAGATGATCAACATGTCGTTCAAGCCAAAAACGACATTGAATATGCTCCCGCCGATTCCAATCCTAAAGAGTTACGACATAAGAAAGCTGATCAACATGTTGTTCAAGCCAAAAACGACATTGAGTTTGCTTCCGCCGATTCCAATATTGCTAAAGAGTTGCAACATAAGAAAGCTGAACAACATGTCGTTCAAGCCGAAAACGACGTCGAATCTGGTTCCCGTACCCGTAGTAAAGAGTTACAACATAAGAAACGCATGAGAAGATTGTATTACGTGGCAGCTTTCGCAGTGTTACAGACCGTGGTCATTTTGGTCCTTGCACTAACAATCATGCGTATCAAAACTCCCAAATTCCGTATTCGATCAATCACCATTGATGAGCTTAGTATTAGTAGCTCAAACTCGAATAATGACGGTCCCTCAATCAACATGAAATTCGAAGCTGAAATAGGTGTCAAGAACACGAACTTTGGCCACTTCAAGTTCGAAGGGAGCTCAATCAATTTCATGTACGGGGGAACTCAGGTGGGTGATGCCTTGGTTCACAAGGGAAGAGTCAAAGCTCGGTCAACGAAGAAGATTCACGTGACAGCAGAAGTGGGGACCACCAACTGGAATGTGGCTAGTCATATTGAATCTGGGTCTTTGACTTTGACTAGTCAAGCCAAGATGAGTGGGACGGTGCATTTGATGAAGTTGGTCGAGAAGAAGAGATCGGCGGAGATGAACTGCACCATCACCGTTGATCTGGAAGAAAAAGTGGTCCGAGATTTGAATTGCAAATAGAAAGTAGAAATATATTTATGGTATATTTTCTGAAATTTTTTCTGTCTCTGACTGATCAGCTGACTTGTTTATTTTGTTTTTGAGTGAAAATAGTGAATTATTTCTGATTGTTTGTGTGTGGATTTTATACACTGACGGTGTGTGTCTAAGGAAGTATTATAATGTGTATATGTGCCTGTTTGCGGCTGAATTCCTCGATCGGGGTGTAATTTTTTTTTTATTGTATACTTTTTCATTTATTTATTCAGAGAATCGAAATTGTTCAAATCTTGTATGTGCAGGTTCTTTTTTCCTTTTTCTTTTTTCTTTTTTTGATGGATTTCAGGATATGTATAAAATCTAGAATTTTTTTTTTTTTTTTTATGTTATGGAATTCAGGATATTTATAAAATCTATAAAATTATTTCTTCTTCTTTTTTTTAGATGGATTGCAGGATATGTATAAAATCTGTAAAATTATTTAACATAGATTTTTGTCATATGAATAAGTTGTTGTACTCTTTTGCATATTGTTCCTAATTTAATTAACATATTATACCTGTTTGGCATGGTTTTCAAAATTTTTTTCAAGGCTCAAAAAATACTTTTAAAAATGTTTTGATAAATTCTTATAAGATCTTGTTTTATTTGAAAGACATTTTTAAGGAAATATCAACTCACTAGATTTTCTAAAAAGATCACTTTTACTTCAGGAAAAAGTAGTACTCCAAACAAGCCTATTGTCTTCTTATCATCTATTAGTGTCTTCTTCTTTTTCTTTTTTTTTTTTTACCTCTTAAATTTAAAAGTCCCTTAGGAGTCATGTGAATGGAGAAATTTTGTGCTACTGATCCTAATGTTTCACTTTCGTTATTCCTTTACTTTGTTTTCTTTTTTCTTTTAGAAATTCTGATTACAGCAATTCCTAACTCTTGTTGAAATTTACCGTCATACCCATTATAACAAGAATATTATTTATAGTGACACCTCTTTTGTGGTAAACAAATATTGAAATTCAATAAAACTTTCGCAACTTAGCTATGTTATTTTTCAATTTTAACAACTAATTGTTGTTTTAGCATAATCTGTTCATAACTAAATATTTTTTTTTTTGACAAAATATGGACTTTTAGTCAAATTTGAATAGTATAAGAGAGTAATTATGTTTATTTTTATTATTTTTATGGGTTTTAACATATTGTTTTTGTCCAGAGTATTACTGTAATTTTGACATAAACTATGGGTTCCAGATAATCTAGTTTTTGTTTATTTGTTTGTTTTTTAAGTTTCTTTGCTTTTCTTTCTTTTATTTAGAAATCGTATTTTTTTTGTTTTTGTTTTTGTTTTTGCATTCGATTCTGTAATAAAGACCTAAGATACTTTCTCTCACTAGCTTCATGCCAATGGATTTGCGATTGGTACTTTCTACCATAAAAGGCTTCATAAGTGAACAAAGCCTCAAAAGATATTAAGCTTATAAAGAAGAGAGCCTCTACTGATCACCCAGAGAAGTATGCTAATAAGCGACGACGACCACTAGTTGCAGTACCTAGTAAACCAAGAACAATGAAGCCAACATCAGTTGAAGGGACTATCAATCCCTTTGTAGCTGAAGAATGGATCATCAGCGTGTTGGAAAAGATCTTCGAATTTATTTAGATCGAAGAGAGAAAAAGAAGCATGTATTGTATATATGCTAAAGAATGATGCTAGAATTTGGTGGAATACTATGGAGAAATCTCAAGAAGTAGCAGGAATGAGCTAGAATAGGTTGGTGCATAACAATTATTTGGATGATTATATTAGGGAGTATCACAAGGAAAAAAAAACAACAATCTTTTAAATAAATGTCATAGATCCTTGGCTACATTATTAATAATAAAAGAAAATTTTGTGAAATTTCATGTGGTCTCTAAACGTTTGCTTTGAACGAAAATTTTCCAAATATTAACGGATGCAAATTAGTTTAGGGGCTTATAGAAATATGACCAAATTTTGGGTCCAATTTCAGTAAATGTCCTTTTGTCAAATGTTATAGCAAAATGTCCAGTATATATGCTTATATACTAAGTGTATAATTTTATATATCAAGTATAAAAAATTATATACCCAGTGCATTTCAGTACAGTAATTAAAATTAGTAGATATGTGTATCTACCAAGTATAAAAATATATATACCTGGACATTTAGCTATAAAATTTTAAAAGTGGATATCTACTTAATCAAATTTAAAATCTTGGTCATCCACCTAAATTTTCCATTAGTTTATACACCGAGAGCCAAATGCGCAAATACAAATGAAAATGCAAAATCTTTCAAAAAAAAATGATAATGCAAAAAATAAAAATAAAATAAATAGAGATAGTAATTACGGAGTAAATGATCAAATAATTGAAATATTATGGATCAATGGAATAAACTTCTCGTTTTTTTTGTATGAATAATGTTAGATATTCCAAAATTTATACCAAATTTTTAATACCAACGTATGTAGCATGGGCCAAATGGGCCGGCCTACGGCCTGTCATTGTGGCCCACGGGCTGGCCCAGCCCTAAGCCTGTCATTGTGGCCCGCGGGTTGGCCCGGCCCTAAGAGTAGTGCTGGGCTGGGCCTAGATATTTAGGCCCGCTAAAAATATTTTTTTTTATTTTTTAAAAAGTTTTTAGATAAATTTAAATATAGAACTTTTTTTAATACTTATAAATACACATTCCCTCATTTTTTTTTTCACACTTTCAAATTTCAATCTAATTCTAAATAATTTTCTTAAGATTTTTGTTTTAAACTTTTTTTTTTATCAACTATTTAATTTATATACTTTTAGCTTATTTAATTATTTAAAAAAATTTATCAATAGGAAAAAAAAACATATACAACTAATATTTTTAATATACAATTAATTATTTAAATTTCTAATATTTTTAACTAATTATACAACTAATAATCTTATTTTTTTTTACTTTGGGCCAAAAACAGGATGGTACGACTCGATCCATTTTGGCCCGTTTCAGGCCCGGCTCTCCTTGGAGCTCGGGCGGGTTTACGGACCGGGCTAGGCTCAATTTTTAAAATTCCGGTCCGGCTCAGTCTATTTTTCCTCCTAAGCTTGGTTTGGGCGGGCCGACTTGGCCCGGTCTGCCTATTTTGCCACCTTTATATTCAATAGGTGAATATGATTAATTTATTTGTGGTAAGTTCTAATATATCAATTGAATAATATTAATTCATATGCCACATGTATTAGTATTAAAAATTTGGTAACAATCTTGGTATACTTCGTATCATCCTTTTTGTATCCTTTAATATATTTAAATTTAAGAATAGAAAAAAGATAAAGAATGGGCAGATGCCAAAAAGACAATCCATAAATACGTGAATGCAAAATTTTGAAAACAATTGATAAATAAAATGTAAAACGGGTAAAACATTATAGACCAATAACTCTTTTTACTTCTGAGTTTGTTTATAATTACTTCACAGATACTAGGGTCACAAAAAAATTAATAATTACCGTGCTCGATTCAGTCCCCTACTACTGGGTCCATATAGCCATATATATAGTTGCAGCAGTAGTACTCAGGAAGCAATAGTGTCTTTTATTTTTTATTTTCAGAAAAATCAATAAAATAAGGGAGCATAGTGTTGATGACCCTTCGAATTAAAGCTACTCATGGTTCGTGCTTTCTCCAAATAAATTATTTGCTTTGTGGAACCCGAAAACATTTCCCCACAACTTGCTTACCATCAATCATTGATTTCAACCGACTTTGTAACGTTATACGTACCTTTTCCTTTTCCTTTTCCTTTTATCTTTTTTATTTTTATTATTAGGCTACCCTTTCCTTTATCTTGTTATAAGAAAGAATAAATTGCATTCAAAATTTGATTATTTTAATATTTGATCGATATCAAGTATATTGTGGTTAATGATCGATAAGCTAGTGGATTTTTCGTTAGTGTACTTTAGCGTTTGGCGTTTGAATTAATACATACCCGTAAAAATTAAACAATGAGTGGACCACATAATTAATATCATATGTAAAACAGATTAATTGTTTTAATCATGGGAACAGCTTTAATTAATCACCACATAATTCCATAAATAACTTATCTTACATGTATGTTAATTTACATGTGTATATTTCAACTTCCCATGATATAATATATATATATATATATATATATATATATATATATATATATATATATTTGTAATTAATCGAGCATATAATATATACTTTGCTTTTCCACTCGTGTCTCTTCCAACATTACTGGATCATACTATTCTTATCCAGTACAAGAGCGAGAACAAAATAGGATAGGGATTTTCATTGTTTTTCATTTTTTTAAATCAAAATTTTAAACAAGTTATAGCTTCCTAAGACTATCTCCAATGCAAAATGATAAAAAGTGGCATTCTAATGTTATATTTGAAATGATTAGCTATATTTAATACATATTTTTTAAGATTTGCTCTAATGGATACATGCTAAAAGAATATTATTTTGTATTTGAATATTTTTTTTATTTGCAATTCTTTTTTTTCTACTATTAATTCTTATTATTATGCTATCTAATTAATAATGATAAAAACTCCACTTACTTTATCTACCAGTATAATAACTTATATTCTTTTTCTTCAGTTTATTTTATTTTTAATGAATGAACACTCATCTACTATTTAAATGAGCAAAATTTAATGTAGTATTGTGAATAAAATTTAATGAAAAGATTAAATAAGAAAAGGATACACTTATATTAAATTAGTCACATTATAAAGTTTATACATATATTCAATTTTAATATAATAACAATACTGTAAAAATTCACACATATAAAATTAAATTAGACACATTGTAGATAATGACCATATTATACCATCTCCAAAATACATATTTTCTACTATGAAATCTTCTTATGTTGCTATCCATTTGTTAATCATAAAAACTCTATTATACCCATAAAGTATTTGAATAATGTTCTTTATTTTATAAAATATGTTATAAGTAGCAAAACAGTGAATGAGAGTTCTAATTTATAGAAATTTAGTGAGGATAAAATTGTAAATAAAATTTAGACAAAAGAAAAAAGAATAGAATATAAAAAAGTTTAAACATTTCAACTTTGGCTACATTGTGAACCAAAAAATGGTGATATTGTAAAATTTTAACCATACTACAATGCAAATATCATAAATTCATATATATGTCAGTGGCAAGATTATAAATTTAAATACATTCTATAATGACAATATTATAAATTTATACACATATTAAAATTTGACATATACTATTATTGGTGCTATATTTAACACAACTTTTAACACATGCTAAAAATTTTGTCAAATATATGACATACTATTGGAGATGTATTTTTTAGGTAATGCTAAAAAGTATGTTAAATATAACGTTGTAATAAGTTATAGCACTCTTATTAGAGATGCTATAAACTCGATATTTCAATGCGTCAGTTAAATATCTATATTACTTTTTCTTAAAAAAAAAAAATCTACCCCCCACAAAAAAAAATGTAGCTATAGATCAAAATAAGAGACGTAAAAAAGTGGATGGAATATATCTTAATTAACAGATTTTCTTTCAGCTTTAATTAAAATTAAAAGTACACGTAGAAATTAAGAAGATGTTGTCTGTGATTGCATAAGAATATGAGGGGAGGAAATTTGAAAAAATATATACAAAGACATAGGATGGTTGTAAACAACTAAGAAATTCAGCGAAAAGAAAAAAAGAACAAATAAGACAAAAAGGGTAGAACGTATCGAATTTCCAAATTTTATTTTCTCACAAATGTCTAGAATTGTTAAGAAAGTCTGGAACCACAAGACCAATATTACTTTACTATGAAGTTCTGATTGGTGGAAATAGCACTGTACCAAAATAATTAAAGGACAATAGAAAGAACCGATTGGTTCCACCCAGAAAAAAAAAAAAAAAAAAAAAAAAAAAAAAAAAAAAAANAAAAAAATCACATGCATGTTCACTGAGTACAGCTCAAAAGAAGGAAGTTTCCCATAAAGATCAATAACAGAAAAAGCAATATTATTAATTAAAGCAAAATAAAGAACACGATAACGATAACCTCAAACCCAAACATAAACTACAAAGAATTTTTCAAAACATATGGTTTCACAAACGTACCTGTCCCTCCATACAATATAAAAATACACATCTTAATAACAATCAAATTAAATGCAAACCCCAAAATAAAAATTAAAAAGTAAAAAAAAAAAGTAAAATAATGAACATATCACAAATTGGAAACTAATATTATTTTACTTGCATGACAAATCGTTGACCGTTTTTGTTGATGTGTTGACCACAAAGGTGCAATCCAATTTTGCCGACTTCTTCTTCTTGAAAACCTTAAAAAGATGTACCTTCCCCTCCAACTTGGCAGAGGCACTGAAAGTCAAGTTCTTGGAGCTGATGTCACTACCCAAATGAGGATTGGACGAGACCTTGTTGGAGTTAAACGACACCGTAACGTTAAACTTCTTCGTTGACCGAGCTCTGGCTCTTGCTTTGACTAGGGTTGTCTTCCCAACCTCAGTACCCCTATAGGAGATGGTGGCCGTACTGTTCTCGAACTTGTAGTGGCCGAAGTTGGTGTTTTTGACCGCGACTTGGGCATTGACTTTGAGGTTGAAAGAAGGAGATTTAGAGGAAGAGTTTAGGTTTAGGGTTTCAACAGAGACCGAGGCTAGACGAACTTTGGGAGTTCTTATACGCATAACGAAAACCACAAAGAGAACTATGATTAGGGTTTGTAATATGACTCCGGCGACTATGTAAGCCAAACACTTCCTCCTCCGGCGACCGTCTAGGCCTCCGGTCGTCATGGTTAATTAATACGACTTGACCTGAAAGTTATAGGGTATTTTTCTTCTTCTGGTTTCGTTTGAAGGGAGAAGAGAAAGAAGGTTTATAGATTGAAAAGATGAAGCAAGCCTTTGTATAGATAACTAGAGGGTTGTACTTATAATATAGGTTTGTGACTACTAGTGGGAGCTTTGGATATTTATATATGATATGGGGTCCTATGTATGTTTGTTGCCTATTGCTCTTTTAGCCCATCAATATGTTTACTTGAAATGAATTAATCAATAAATTATTTGATTTTTTATTTAAGAGAATAAATTATTTAATTAGATTATAATGATTTGCCGTAAAGTATATTATATAAATCTTACACCGAATAATTTGAAAAGGCTTCAAAGTGGAGTTAGAAAATAATGATAGTGATTATATATAACGGCTGGCACTATTTAGACTTCCTAAAACCATGTAAAGCGCGGCTAGATTAAGGTCTTTTTCTCTAGAGGGTTAAGAATAAATAAAGTAATTACGTTATAACATATTTCTTAATGTATTGCAATTTGCATGTATAGAATCTTCTTTATATGGATCTTGCCTTGGAAATTAAAGTCTAGGTGTACCATAGAGGGCCGGCCCGGGAGTCGGAACCCATGAGTGTTGTACGACTCTTGTTTCTATTTTTTAATATGTGGATAAGGGTTCCATATCAATATTATGTAATTACCTAACCTAATTCCCAATCGACAAAAAAAGTTGATTAAAGGGATTCACTTTCCAGCGGTAAGTACATAAATGTAACGTGGTAATAAAGGCCCTGAAGGGGTGTTGGACCTGAAGTTTCTTAGCTTGCACCTGATTGTTATTTAGATAAGAGAGAGAGTGTGTGTTTGAAACTTTCAGTAATGACATATATGGAATATTTCACGAGGAAGGCATGAACTGAGGAAAACAAAGAACTAAGATATATGTGAAAGCGACTCTCACACGTTTGAAATATTCGCAGTTGTTGTGAGAGAGAGAGGAATAAGACAAGCTTCCCGCGAAGTCGGGCAAGCAAAAGAGTCTCTATCTGTTTACTTTGCATCTTTTGCCAGATAGGAAGAGTATCAACCAAGGATTATTTATTGTACTACGTATTAAGGCCCAAAATCAGGTTTCAAGCTTTTCAGCCGAAAAAGGGGAGGAAAAAAAAAATCCAAGCTTAAATAATAGCTAATTAATAAATTGTTTTTCAGCGTTGATATGGAACAAATACTTCATATTTAGTAGGTATCATTAATGTATTTTTAATAGACAGAGTACTTAACTAATTAGTTATCCTCCTTGCGATCCAAAAAAAATTCAGCTAAATTTCTGAGTTGGTAAAGATGATAATTAACTTTGTACCCGCTATGCGTTAAAGCATCAAATTCATTATACATGGTCAGTGGTTACTATTTTCAGACAGGACTATTAGTACATGCCCATATTACTTTTATAAATATATTATGGGCGCACATGTATAATTTAGTTTTTTTTGTGGTCGAAACGTAGATGTATAATTTAGTATTAATCATTATGTATGTTAATTAAATAATTGTGTGATTGAATATTAGGGTGCTGGTCTTCTACGGCGATGGACTGGCTGTCTCTTATCTGGTCCCCACCATGAGGGAGGGCGTCATGGTTCATGAACTCACCACTAAATACATATCATGTGGCCTTAATATTTTAAGTATAACTTCTTATGTAGGACTAAACAAGGCAACCTAAACCAGCTTACTTTTAATTCCAAATAAACCAAATAATAATTATTTCCATTAATATATACGTAAGATATTTCAGCATAACGTATAAAACCAGCTTGTATGTCTGTGTGTGTATATATATATTTCTCAGATCTAATACATACGAATAAAGATGAGAGGCAATTTTTGTTTTGTTTTTGTTCGTAATTCGTTATTAGTTACTAATGTAAGCTTAGAGTGTGTGTGCGTAGATATATATATATATGGTTGCCAATCCAATAGGTATTTTTTTTTTTTTACCTATGTATAGCTATTTTTTTTTAGCCGTTAGATCATTATTTAATGGTGATTTAACGACTAAAATGATGTGTATGAAAATACGTACATCATTAATACTTTTTCTCTTTTCTACTTTTTAATATAAAAAAAATGTGCAAAAAAGATTTTCATTGACCAAAATGATACATGTGTATAAGTAAAAAAAATAAAATACCTACTGGATTGATGCCCATATATATATTATAAATTCTTATGTGAAACATTAGTGATCTCTATTGGTTATGAAAATGATTGATGTCATTTTGAAAGAAACCTGTTAATTGAGGTCTAGGATTAGTAGTATAGGTACACGACTCTTTCTCATCAAGTTACCTAAATTGCAAGGCTAATTATCAATCCTCCGAACTTGGCTGGACGGCATAATTAGCTAGGCTCCCAATCTTCTATGATCTAATTGCTTCATTTCAACGAGGTGCTCCTAATTTGCCACTCCCACATATTTAATATACTAAATTGGTTATTTCAATAATGGCCAAGAAAAGACCTGAAAGCAAGGTCGACGACTACCATGGAACTTATTAAAAAAAAAAAAATTGGTTAACTATACCTTAATACACAAATTGAGTAACTAATATATATATATATATTAAAAAAAAAAGAAAAGGTTATGAGAAATATTATGGTCCACGAAAAAAGACCATTAATTACTTGGTTTATTTATTTATTTTTTTGATAAAGAAAAGGGGAGGAGGGGGCGACCAGTGTAGCTACCTTTTTTGGGCGTGACCATAAGAGCTCCAACCACGTTCAAGAATGTTCCTCAAGACCCTATGGGCAGGTCGCCACTACCAGACGATGGAGTGAGTCACCTGAACCCCAACTGAACAACTAACGAGAACGGTACCCTGGGGGCGGAGAGCAGTGCACTGAACTGGCAGGTAGGTATTCTCACATTTAAGGCTACCGAAGTAGCCACTCAGGTTCGAACCCACGACCTCCAGTTCTCAGGATAACAACGTTGCTGCTAGGCCACCAATCCGGTGATTCTTGGTTTATTTTAAGAAGGGCATATGGACCTGTCCGAACCAATTGTGTGCGCATTGACCTTTCGGTAATGATATATTGGATAAGGAATCATTAATATATATGATGGAAGAGTATTGTCGGATACTACGAATTTAATAATTAATTATACATGAGCCCAGTGTTACCTACACAAAGGGTAAGGCATATATATAATAGATGCAGAGTATAATGCTTATTATTCTCGGACTGAGAACTAAAATAGGATTATCTACTTATCTGTTGTTACTTTTGAAGACTTTTGATTTTTTAATCCGTATGTTTCTTTAACTTCAAGCAATTCCCCGGCCCACTTAAATTCTGCCAATTCTTATGCTTTTCTTGTTTTGAAATTTAAAAATTCCCATCTTGCTTTTTGACTGGTCAGTCTGATCTCTAAAACGGCAATGGAAATTAACTTAGATGAATTTTTAGTGTCTAGTCCGATATCATTTAAAAGTTAAGAAAGAAGATTCAAGCGGTAATATTGATATAGAATGGTTTAATTATAGTTTTCTTATTTTTCCTTCCATGATTTTATCATTTTATTAGTGTCTAATAATCCCATCTCTTGTTGAAGACTATAAAAGAAATTTCTGAATTAGTTCTTACTTTTATTTCTCGTAATGCGAATTTTATGGCTCATAATTTAGCTAGTTGGGCCTTTTCTTGTAATAGACTTGGTGTTATTTCTCCTGCTGAGGTTTCAGCAGGAGTTTGTTCGGACTCTGTTTCTTGGCCTTGAGCCGGAGTGTTTTGGTGGACTTTAGTCCCTCTTTCGATTTAATGAAATTAATATTACAAAAAAAAAAAAAAAATTTGGTTTGGTTTACAAAGAATCTTAGTCTCATGATGTTCCCACTAAAAAAAAAAAAAAGAATTGGGACCTCGAACTTTTGGACATGTCTAGGCCCACACATGGATATCTGCTGGAGTAGCACGATTATTGGGATGTGTACAGAAATGCCCGATATTTGGGCTTCTTTCTTTGGTAGCAGTTCTGAAAAAAGTATCAGTTGTATAGAAATTTTCTATAGAAAAAACTGCTAAAATAGCATCCTTCAAAACTGCTACATAGCCCAATTACCTGCCCTTATTTAAATATTGCAACCATATATCAGTTGGAAAGTTTAGTTCGGGATCTTAGCAAAATGGTCGAATTTTAGAGCTTTTTAAAATAGACGTCCATTTTCTATATATTTTAACAAAATGACCAGTATATCAGTAGATATACCAAATGTAAAAATTAATATACTCGGTTATCTAGCTATATATATAGAGGGGAATTTTAGAGGCAAAAATTCTCCTACTTGTAGGAGCACTTTTGTGGCTATTAGATTAAATCATATGGTGCTAAAATGACATGGATTATTTTAGTTATTGTAATATAGATTACAATGAAAATATATTTATCTATTTTTATAATCTTTAACACCTTCTTCACTTTAGCTCCTTTTTCATCAACGCTGTCCCTTCGTTTTTTTCTAACCCATGAACAGTTCGCTAATGTTTTTTGTACTCCTCAAAGAAGTTTACGAGAAAAATATGAAGAAAACTCATCTAATTCTTCCCCAAAATGATATCTAAACTCACAAATAACATTTAAAGAACGAAATCTATTGTTCGGCACACCATCCACTTGCTCTCATTTTCACGTGTGATTCTTCTTCAGGTTCAAAAATTGGAACTTTTTTCACTCTTCCAACAATTATTTCAGACTCTTATGGAAATTTTTATTCTCTTAAATCTTCATTTTAATCACTAATTTTATTAAAGATATTTCAGACTCTTATGGAAATTTTTATTCTCTTAAATCTTCATTTTAATCACTAATTTTATTCTCTTTAATTGTTCTAAAACTAAGGTCTACATTTAATTTCGCCCATCTTCAACCGTCTGTGATGTCTAACATTAAAATCAAATTATGCATTCAATTATTTTTCTTGTAATTTCTATTTTCGGTAAAGTATTGTTGGAGCGGGTTTCGCCAACTGTCTACGTATCTTCGCTACCTCAGATTGTTCCCGATATCTAGGTGAGTCGGAGGAGCCGAGGGGGTACCTGCAAAGACTCTCCGATGCTTAAGTCAGATATCAGTTCGAAGAGTGAGATAGCAGGAAGTGGAATAAAGCTTACCTTCGTTTATGATGGTGCGAGCGATATTTATATCTATGGGATCGGGATCCAATTACGAGGTTCCCTTTCCTGCATCGCAGCTCGCACCCGAAATTACGGGCTAAGGTCGCCGTAATTTCCCTTGATTGGTACGGCTTGTTCCCTGTCGCCGGCTCTGACATGAGTCCTGACGCGGAGTGGCGCCTATAGGTCCACCGTCCTCCCAGGGGGATTCATTTAATACGCACACCTACCCAGGATCGCATTAAATGCCTTATCCGGGTCTGGAGCTATGCGTTGCCCCTGAGGGTCTTCTAGCGGAAGACCCTTGAGGCTCCTAACCCCCAGCTGTCGGGACAAGGGTCTGGTTGGGCCAGGCCCACCCCGGATCTGGACGGGCCCTGTCTCAACCCGCTTCGACAGTGGGCCTAAACATCGTCACGTGAAACGCTCGTGGTATTCAAATGGTTTCCCTGCTCACGTGTCGTCTGGTTGCTCCCCGTTTCGTTCCTGGCCACTGGGACATCCACGTGGTGCACATTCTAAAAGCGGGCCCCACAAGTATTATCAAATTTTGGGTCTACCAATAATTATGGCTATGGCTTTTGAGGAGAAAAAACAATCACAATAATTATGGGATATAATTGGAAAAACTGAGGGTTTTTCCCCTTAAAAAGCAAAAAATTAACGATTGACGGAAAAAGTGAGATATAATATCCCTGTTTTTTTTTTTTCCGTTATTTGTTAGATTTTTTTTTTCAAAAATAGACTTTTTTCTTTTTTTTTTTTCAAACTATCAAGTGGAGCAAGGTCTATATAAGTTAATGTGCTCCTCATCTCATATCCAATAAGAATAAACAAAAATTACACCTACAAATAGGAGGGTTTTTGCCCCTCCTACACTAGAATTCCCCTATAGATATATAAATGCACCAATCTAGCAGGTATTTTTTTTGCCTATCCATAAGTATTGTGTTATCCAATTAAAAATTATCACGTACGTTTTTTCATAGTAAAAGATAGAAAAAAAAATATTAAATAATAAGTATTTATTTTTAATTTTTTTTTTTAATTACTCAAATTATGATAACCATTAGAAAATGATCAAATGACTAAAAGAAAAAAATATCTATGAATAGCTAAAAAAAAATAGTTATGGAAGTGGGAACCCATATATAAACGGGACATATACTAAAATGTAGTGTAAAAAAGGGGATGTCCACTGTAATTTATCGGTTCAGCACTTTAGTTTCTCAGATATATGGGCTTGAGCTAACTACGAGCTTAGAGAAAGGGGGCTTCTTTCATGGACAGCAGTTCCATAAAAATATTTTAGTTTTGTAGCAGTTTTTTTCAGGGGAAAAAAAAAAAAAAAACTGCCAATATACTCGGCGTAATTACCTTTAGAAAAGGGATAATACAATTCTTAGTTGCCCCATTGTCTTTCTTGCATTACCAAAAAAAAAAAAAAATGTCTTTCTTGTTTCATGGGCCGAGCTCGGGACTCATAAACGTTGAATGACATTGGATATTCTCTCTGAAGAAAGTATATCAAGTCAGTAGGAACTCTGGCTGGGGCAAAACTAGTTACTCTGTCGAACTTTTTTTTTTCCCCCTTTTTTTCTTAAATGTGTAATTCTTTGCCAACTTCTTTATTATCGATTTATCTTTATTATCAATTTATCATTGATGTTATTATTTTTTGGAATAAAAAACTTACGTGTACAATTTATTAATTTTTTTGATTATTGTAATTTTTGATCTAATATTAATGGGGAAGCAATATTATGGGCATAAGTGATAAGTGGTGTCCAACAATATCATAGTTTATTATTAATTTATACACTGAGTTTCACAAATTCTATATAAAATATAATTATAATTATCTAATAATATAAATTGTAATATCACGTGGTCTAGGCTCCATAGTATTATTCTTGACGAGGCTGTATGTCTTGATGAGGTTGTATGTCCAACTTGTACTGTACATGCAGAGTTACGGATGATCAATCACGGACGTACAGCTTTTTAATGCAAATGTTCGTCGTGACGTTGAAGCTAGCTATATATCCAGGCTTGGTGATGCGTCCGAGAGGCTTAAGACAAGCAGATATATATATATATATATATGAATGACAGAGACAGAAAGAGAGATGTGGCTTGAGAGAAACAGTGTCGCCTCGTGAACTGTCTAGCTAAGAGCCAGATATTGGATATATAGCGAATTCCTATAATTATAGCGAATTCCCACTACTTCCAACGGCGTCACACCATATCTTATTCTTGACTAGTTTGTTTGTCATGGATCTAGAATATAACAACAAAGACGTAATTAAATGTTCACATGCTTCTTCTTCTTCCAATCAAAAATTGAAAAAAAAAAAACAAAACAAAAATCAAAAAAGAAAGAAAGAAAAGAATAAATGAGAGATCGTGATAAGAACAAGGCTTTAGAGGACAAAATAATTTTTCACCCCGGCCCACACCTTGGAGGAGAAAAAGGGGACACTAATTTGAGGTCATGATCAGTTTTTATTTCTCGATTATTAAAGAGAAAATTGCAAGGATATACAAGAAATGAAAACTTGGTGTAGATTAATCCTCAATGATTACAAAAGTAGCCACTACATATTACTTGAATTTTTGATAAAATAGCTTTCATTTCTCCCTAATTAGTCCAAATAAAAAGGTATACATATACATCTAAGCAATTTTCTTCCCATCATCTATTAAAAAAAAATTTGGTTTAATTTAGTTGGTTAATTAGCTTATACTTTGCTCTATTTTTTCCTAGTTTGTATGTTACACTAATACAATCACCAAAAAAAAAAAAATCTAATTCAAGATATTTTGTTTTTCACTAATAAAACCAAAACAAAAATTAAAAATATATTAAAAAAATATTTAAGACAATTAATCGTTCGAGAAAATAACCCCAAAATTTTAACTCTCACATTATTCTTCTTATTTTCTTAACTAACTAATAATAATGTAGGTAATAATCTTCATCAAAAAACACCTCTATATCTCTCTCCCTTCAGAGAGAGCTGATCTCTCTTCCTCTCCTCCCATTCACTCCTCAATGGAATCCCAATCCCTACCCCCACTACTACCACAACCACTACCACTACCACCACCACCACCACCGTCATCGCCACCACCATCGCCACCGGTCAAAACCTACGAACTAACATCCTCATCGATCTCCTACTCAAAGTCAACCACCACCACAACCTCATTACTATTCCCACCGTTTGATCTCATCTTCCGATCATGCACCAAAACCCCACCAACCCACATCCTCCGAGACATCTCCTTCACCGCCTACCCTTCCGAA
>JXTC01000035.1:1106927-1170723 GCA_002914845.1 Trema orientale
ATCCACTCTTCTAGACATCTTGGCGGCCCGTACGTCCCCAACTAAGGGCATCCTTCTCCTCAACTCCTCTCCTCTCAAACCTTCATCTTTCCGCAAGCTCTCATCCTACGTCCCTCAACATGACGCGTGTCTCCCTCTACTAACGGTCTCTGAAACTTTCGCCTTCGCCGCCCGCCTCCTCGTTCCCAAGACCGACTTCAACGACGTCGTTGCGTCTCTCTTGACCGAGCTCAAGCTGAGCCATTTGGCTGACGTTCTGCTAGGTCATGGTCTCTCTGGTGGCGAACGACGGCGCGTTTCGATAGGGTTGAGTCTTCTCCATGACCCTGCTGTTTTGATCCTCGACGAGCCAACTTCTGGCCTTGATAGTACCTCGGCTTTTAACGTAATGCAGATCATTAGGTCCATCTGCGTTTCACGTTACCGGACTGTCGTTTTGTCTATTCACCAACCGAGCTTTAAGATCCTCTCTGCCATTGATAGAATCCTCCTGTTATCTAAAGGAAGTGTCGTTCACCATGGGACACTTTCTTCCCTTCAGTCATTCTTGTTCTCGAATGGCTTCACTGTCCCTCCACAGCTCAATGCCTTAGAATATGCCATGGAGATACTCAGTCAGCTTCATGAGTTAAAACCCATTACTACACCATCTCCGAGTAACAACTCTAAAACACCTTCACCTTCTCCTTCTGATAGTAATAGTAACATTAGTACTTTTTCTATGGTGAGGTATAAGAGCTCAAGAGTCCATGAAGTGTTGACTTTGTACAACAGGTTTTGGAGGATCATTTATAGAACAAGACAGCTCTTATTAACCAACACTTTGGAGGCTCTCATCGTTGGTCTTGTTCTAGGAACCATTTACATAAACATAGGATTCGACAAAGAAGGCATCGAAAAAAGGTTCGGTCTTTTTGCTTTCACTCTCACTTTCCTTCTCTCTTCCACAACCGAAACACTTCCCATCTTCATCAATGAAAGGCCAATAATTTTAAGGGAAACTTCAAGTGGGGTTTATAGGCTCTCATCTTATCTTATAGCTAATACCCTTGTTTTCTTGCCTTACTTGTTCGCCATAGCGGTCATATACTCGGTCTCGGTCTATTTCTTAGTAGGGCTTTGTACTTCTTGGCAAGCATTTGCTTACTTTGTGTTAGTCATTTGGGTTATAGTTCTTATGGCAAACTCTTTTGTCCTCTTCTTAAGCTCATTGGCTCCAAATTACATTGCCGGGACTTCACTCGTTACTATACTTTTAGGAGCTTTTTTTCTCTTCTCTGGCTATTTCATCTCACAAGATAGTATGCCTAAGTACTGGCTTTTTATGCACTTTTTTTCAATGTACAAATATGCCCTTGATGCCCTTCTCATCAATGAATATGGATGCCTTATTTCAACGTGTTTGATTTGGTATGAAGAAGAGAATAAAGAATGTATGGTGACCGGAGGCGATGTTTTGGAGAAGAGAGGGCTCCATGAGAGGCAGAAGTGGACTAATATTTACATCTTGATTGGGTTCTTTGTGCTATATCGCGTGCTTTGTTTGCTGGTTTTGATCAGAAGGGTTTCAAGGTCAAAAAAGTGAGATTTTCCCAAGTTGATCAAGTAACAAGAAATTACAAGCTTTTTTTTTTTTTTCGACTTTGTAATTTCCATTCCATTGGTTTTAAGTACCTACTAAACCAACTTGTGATATAATTTTATTATGTGGCCAGAATGAAAGGAAAAAAGATGGCTGCTCCTTTCATCTTTTTGTTTTTGTTTTTTTGGGGAATAATTCATCAATAATGTTTCAATTATATGAACTTTCTCTGTATATTTAACAACACGGAGGCTTTTTTTGCTCTTTTANGGCATAAATACACTGATTGCACGTAATTTGGAAACTAAATTGGACAAAAAATGTATATTAAGAATTTAACGTTGCAAAAAGCTGATCCAATGTATGAGACGATGGAGCGGTATATGTAGTGTATGTAATATTTTCCATTCTGAATACTATTTGGTTGAGTATGGAACTAAATATTTTATATAAATGAAGTCTGATCTTTGTGATCACTAAATTAATTCGAGAGAAAGGAGCGGTGCTACGTCATTATATACCGTCGATCCCCTTTTTCTTTCAAGTGGTTCCGAGTTCAATTCACTTGGTTCAATTTGTTCTCTATTTGTATATCCGTCATATATTCGATTAGTAACCACCTATGCAATATACAAATATATATATCGAAATACTATTGATAATTAGGTAATAATATTGTTGTTTTTGATGGATTCACAATCTCACACTAACAATCTTTTAGAAATACGAGATGAGATGCACATGATATACTCTTTGTGGAGCTAGCCTGCATTACTTGGAATGAACATTTTTGGTACCAAGTAATTTGTAAAATTTGTTGACCATGTATATAAGGGCATGTTACCGAAACAGTTTCAGCAATTGCTCATTATTTTATTTTTATTATCTCTATTTGTGTCTTTAATAGTCACGGGGGTTTGATTTGATCAGTGATTAATGAGCAGAGAGCGATGAGGGGAAGAATCCAAAAGGGAGTGGACCTAACTGAAAAGATATTTGTCGGGTTGGGAACTAAGTTAAAAGGCCAATGATTTTGTTTGTTTCCGATTCTCTTTGTATCAGTATTCAGTGTCTTGTTCACGGGCTCCTCTTTTGGTTTGGCTGCCCGTGACCTTATTATTAATTGTTTATAATTAGTTAAAGCTTCTCTACAAAGCTGGCAATGAGTACCTATAGCCTAGCTATTTATAGCTTCCGTGACGAACACAGCTGCATTGGATTTGGGCTAACGTAGTCGTAACATAATTATTACGGGGCCTGGCTAGACTCATGCTTGGTTCAAGGCCATAAGGTCTCGGCCCGGAATGCCTTGTTTTCTGGGCCTTCAACCCCGACTCATTGACTTACATATCTAGGAGTGTTTAAAATCCGCACAAACCAATTCAATTTAATTCAATTCGATCCACAAAGTGCAGATATTCGCACTTATACATATTGACTTAGATTGAATTGAATTTTTAAAATCCTCATTTTTACAGATGGGATATACTTTTCATGTTAAAAAGTAACCAATCTAACTCAATTTGCACTTAAATACATAATATATAATTTATACATTTTTTTATAATTCAAATATGTTGTAAAATTTTTTATTGGTTGTAGTTTAAATTATAAATTTTATTATATAATTTACCACATACGATTAATACTTTTTGCAACACAATGGCCCAAATTTGTGCTAAAGGAAATTTGATTTTATATGATAAATTAAAAAAAAAAAATAAAAAAATCTACGATTTATTTGAAAAATATCACTTTTAAAAATATTTATAAAAATACCATATTTTAATTAATTGACGAGATAATTGAGGTAACTAGTCTGGTAACCAGTTACTTTAAGTAACTCTATTGGTTACCCAAATAATTTAATTAGTTACCTCAAGGAACATTGAAAAATATCAATCTACAATCTTGAAGAAAAAGTGGTATTTTTATAAAATTTTTTTAGGGTTATTTTTCAAAAAATCTAGAAAGTGGTACTTTATTAAATGAATTCATCCAGCCGATTCAGGATTTTTCAATTTTTTGGACTTGGGCCTGGATTTTTGTAAAAATCCAAAAAAAAAAAAAAAAAAACAATTCAGAACAAAAAAAACCAATATAAAACCCAAGTTGTAAGAGCTTTTTTTTTTTTTTTGGTAATACCAAGTTGTAAGAGCTTATTATAAGGTTTTGTGGATATTCTAGAAATGGCCTCCAATTGTTGTTTTGGTTTTGCTTTTCTTTTGTTTTTAATAAATCCCAATAAGCTAGCTTCCAAGACACAAGAAAAACTACACTTTGACTGGGTTTGGAGTCAAACCACGTCAAACACTCGGATTCTAGCGTTCATTGACTTTTGGTAACAGTGAACGGTCCAATGCAATATATTGGAGGGTGGGAAAATCAGGCACGCATATTCCACCCGATATGGTTGGAGGTGATGCATGGCTGAGACACAGCGGCGTTGTAAGACAGACCGTGGTGATGAGACTGCATGTGGATGGAGAGACTCAAGGTTGGTAAAGTAGTAATTAATTATACGAGCTTTCATAACTCAACAACTGAGATAATTAAGCTGGTACTGGATATAGAACTACTAACTCATTAATTTTACTCTAAATATTAATGGTTGATTTTGTGTGCCAGCCGAGTCCCCTATATATGAGGATCAATATGTACCTCTGTCCGAGCGATAGGCTCCCTCTCATGTTTTGCACATATACGACCGAATCTCCTTCTCATATCTACTTCATATTAGATGAAGCATACTTATGCATGGCTTCATTATTGAAGCCATATGGCCTTCCACTCAGGAGCCCAAGGTCCCTCGGCCGGTAAATAACCTCGACTACATTTGGATGCACGGCCAAGGCTAGCAATATAATATAGCCGAAGTGAGAGAAGGTCAAAGGATAGTGAGGCGTGTGAAAAACTTGTGATCAGTGTTAGCTAGTCCGATTATTTACCTAAAAATAAAATTGAACAGATTTCAGAGTATTTGCTTGAGACATGCATGCATTGATCGACTTCCATGTACGTATGTACATGGGTTATAATACACTGGCTTATGTAGATAACCAAATAACCATCAATGATGGTCGAATTCATAAATAACATTGCTACTTTTCACCACAAATGAGGGGACAAAAAAAAAAAAAAAGAAACTCAGAATTTATTGATGTCCATAGGAATATTTGAAAAATAAAACTGGAGTTTCAAATTTTAAAAAACTTGGTAAATAAAGCCGAGATTCGAATCTAAACTAGTCAGCTTTGCTTCCACAGCTGAGTCAACTCGGTCAACGCAGCAAGCGAGGATCCACCGGCGTCCATCGCCGCCTTTGCACCGTCTCTCATGAGCTTAACCCTCTCCCTCACTTCCCTCCCTCTCTCTGATTCCATCAGCTCTCTGACTCGCTTCTCCAACTCGGCCGAACTCACAAACCCGTCTTCCGACTCGTCGACCGGCAAAGCCAGCTTCATTTCCTCCACCAATAGCACTCTGTTCAACCTCTGCTCCGCGTACAGGGGCCACGCCACCATCGGCACCCCGGCGCAGATCGCTTCCAGCACCGAGTTCCACCCGCAGTGAGTCACGAACCCGCCGACCGAGTCATGACTCAGTACGGCCACCTGCGGGGCCCAGCGCTTCACCACGAGTCCTCTATTTCTCGTCCTCTTAATAAAACCCTCCGGCAGTATTTCGTCTAAGCCCTTCTCCTTCTCCTTCTCTTCATTCGGTGAGTCTCTCACGACCCACAAGAATCTATGGCCGCTGTTTTCCAAACCATAGCCATTTCGGCCAACTGCTTCTCCGAAAAGAGCCCCAAACTCCCAAAACTCAATAACACAACGCTTTTACTCGGCTGCGTGCTAAGCCAGCTCAGACAGTACCCATTCTCATCTTCTTTGTCCGAGTTCTCAGCAGTCGAAATCACCGGTCCGACAGGGAAAACCGGCGGAGTCCGTTTCCCCGGCAAGCAAAGCCCGTCCATTATGGCCCTCAGAGCTCTACTTTCGAGCAATTCAAACGTGTTTACCACGACCCCACTTGATTCCGCCATGTGGGTCGACGTTTCCAAGAACTTCTTGGAGATCTCAGAGGTACGGTCCTGAGCCGGTGGCGGAATATCCGGAGGTAACCCGGGTACGGAGACGGGCTGACCCGGATTGCTTTCGGAGTCCGGGTTGCGATGCAGTGTGGGGAGATACAAGAAGTGAGAAAGACCGCCTCCGGACGTGGTGAAGTAATAGTAAGTGGGGATGTTGAGATTCGTGGAGACTTGAAACGCAGCGTCGCAGAAGAAGTCAATGACGAAGGCTTTGACTTTCGAGGTCTCAGAAAGTGTTTGAAGGAATCTATGGACGCTGGGGATGTGGAGACGTGGGAGCTCAAACTCGAGCTGAACAGGGGACAGAGTAGCATAGTTGGGAGGGAGAGATTTGAGGGAGATGGTGAAAGTTGATGGAGGGGACGGTGGCGATGTATTTGGCCGTGGTGGTGGCGATTTGTTGGGAGGTTTCGACGGTTTGATTTGACGGCGGGGTGTGGATGATGAGGGTCATGGAGAAGGTGGGGTGGTGAGTGAGTATGAGCTTGGCTAGCTCTACCATGGAGATTAGGTGGCCCATGCCTGGAGATGGATACAAAACTATGGCGTCCTTCATGGTAAGGATGAATACAGAGCTAGCTATGTCTAAGCTATAGTGTGAGTCAATGATCTCTTTTAATTGATTACTACTGTATTAACATAAGCCAATATCGAGACAATGAAGAACGAGTTCACCTAATTTGGATGAGTAGCTCCACACATGTTGGCACCAACCATTCTTTCATTTTTATTTCCTTTTTTTTTTAATACATTTTTTTATTAATGACTTCCGTTATTTTGGCAATCCTAATTTTGGTTGGTGTAATTGCAGGGATTCGTTGCTTAATTTCTTTTTGTGTTTGAATCGACATCTTGTCTAGTCTGATGCCTGAACAAAAGAATAAACATATTTGTTTGAATAGGTTAAAATTTTCACTTTTGTTCTTGGTTGGGCTATTCTAGAACCTTCTAGAACATGTAGCATCTGCATTTTAGCACCATTACTGTTTCGTTTTTGTTCGATATGTTCCATCAAAAGCTATGTTTATGAATGTCCTTAACAAAAACATGAAAGTGAGAATACTGTAGCAATATGATACTTTATACAGTTTATTCTTGCATGCAATGTCTTGAAAATCATGTAATTTAATAAAGCATGTGGGAGTATAAGACTTGTTATTTGTCATTGTAGGAAGTTGAATTTTCTTGCATTGTAATAAAGTTCGAACTGGTAATTTGCATTTCGTGATATCTTCTAATTTAAGGACTAGGAAATTATATAGAAAATGTTTTATTTTTCCCCTTTGGGACTAATAGAATAACAGTTTTTAATCGGAAATTTAGGTGAAATTTAGGTAGCATTTGGTCAGGTAGAATAAAATTGAAGATAATAATAATGGTAATAATAATAGAAATAATTATTTTGTTTGGTTGAAATTTTGGAATCAGATCATGAATAAATATTACTATATTTGGTTCTCAACAGAATAAAATGAATTAACCATAATTTTATGAATATACCCTTAATCTTGAAAAAGCATATTATTTTTGTGAATGAAATAGACATTACGTATTAAATAGTAATGAATTTATAGTCTAATTTAAAAAAATTAGTGTTTTTAAGTTATTATTATTTGCTATAAAAGACCTTTGAAGTAAGGACATACCAAATTCAATCTCTATTTATACGATTTGAAAAAATTAAAAAAACATAAATGTAGAGTGCCTTATCCCAAATGAAATTCTTTATTCATATAACCAAACAGCTCAAACAAAAGTAAGAAAAATAAGCGAAAAAAAAGATTCATTTTTCCCCCTTAAGCTAGTGATATATGATAAATGTAATTTTATCTTGAACATAAAATAAAATCTCAAAAAATAAAAATTGTGTGGTTATATAATCTCAATATCATTCATGAATCATCCCAAACCATTAAAAATAGAAAGTCAAAAAGGAATAATAGGTAGTTTGTAATCCACATGCAGGCTCCAACCAGCAGACCAAATTGTAGGACTTGTGATTGGGATTCATGTTAGTATTCATCAATGTGTCATAGAGAAAAAAAAAAAAAAATTAAAGCTATAAGGTGCAAATCTAAAGAACTAATTAATCATAGAAAGGACGTAACCCTAGAGAAAAATTCCAATAAGAGCAGCTTTATCACGCTTTAGAGCAAACTAATTACGCAGATGATATAACTACAATAATTTACAAAAAAAAAAAAAAAAAAAGAAGAAGTACAGAAGTACATGCCTGAATATATAATTTTAATTTGAGCAAAAATTGATAGATTTTAAACTTTACTATCTTATTTGGAAGATCGTTTTCTATTTAAAAGATAATTAAGACAAATAAGAATTTCAAGCCACTTTCCTTCTGATTACTGAATTACGCGGCTTTGTTCCACTCACAACATTCAAGTATCGACTATGAACCATATATTCATATGCTAATTCCATGACTCAGTGAGTTGGGTGAACGCAACTCGAGATGACCCGCCGTCTTTCAGAGCAGCTTCGGCTTCATTCTTCATGGCCAGGACTCTATTCCGAACCGAGTCACCGCTTTCCGAGTCCATCAACTCACCAACTCGCTTCTCCACTTCACTAGCGCAAACCAACCCATTCTCAGACTCATTTATCGGCAAAGCAAGCTTAAGCTCCTCAACCAAAACCACTCTGTTAAACCTCTGTTCCGCGTACAAAGGCCACGCCACCATGGGGACACCAGCACACACCGCTTCCAGCACCGAGTTCCACCCACAGTGAGTCACGAACCCACCCACCGAGTCATGACTCAGCACCTCCACCTGGGGAGCCCAGTTCTTCACCACCAGCCCCCTCTCACTAGTCCGCTCCAAGAACCCAGCCGGAAGCAATGAATCCAAATCCGGATCGGGCAGACCCGAAGTAGCCACGCTGACCGGACTCCGCACCACCCACAAGAACCTCTGACCGCTCCTCTCCAACCCGACGGCTATTTCTCTCAACTGCTCCGCCGAGAACGACCCCAGACTCCCGAAACAGAGGAACACGACGCTTCGACTCGGTTGTGAGTCGAGCCAGGTTAGTGTCTTGGGCCGTACTACTCCTTTTCCTTCTTTGGTCACAGTCAACGGTCCGATGCAGTGAATCGGAGGAGTCACACCGTCCGGGACGCATAAGCCGTCGGTTATGGCTTTGACCGCTCTGGGCTCGAGAGACTCAAACGTGTTGACAATCATTCCGGTCGCTTCCGGGAAGTGACGGGTGCAGTCGAGGAAGTCGTGGTAAACCTTATCGTTACGGTCTAAAGTCGGTTTGAACATATCGGAGGATGGAATCGGCGGGACGCCGGGAATGTCGAGGAGGGTATTTTGGTCTTTGAAGCTCTGGTCGGATTTCCGGTGAAGGATCGGTAAGTATAAGAAGGCTGCTAAAGAAGCGGCGCCAGAAGTGTAGAAGATGAAACCGGGGATGTTGAGCTGAGCAGGGACGGTAAGTGTTTCGGCGCAGAAGAAGTCCATGATGACGGCGTGAACGGTGTCGTTTCGGGAGATGGAACGGAGGGCTTGGAGTACGATGGGCTTGTTGAGGCGGAGGAGCTCGAAGGTGAGGGTCTCGTGGTGGGTGGAAGAGGCTGAGAGGTGTGGAGGGAGTGAGACGGGTGGGAGGTGGTGGAAGGTGATGGAAGGGATGGCGGCAGAGACGGCGGCGATGTAGGGGGAGGTGTCACCGGCGTTGTAGGGTGCGGTGGCGATGAGGATGTGGATGGTGAGTGATGGTTTGGTCTTGAGTATGAGCTTGCCGAGCTCAACCATGGAGATGAGATGGCCTATGGCTGGTGTTGGGTATAGAACTATTGTTGAGCTCATCTTTGTTGAATCCGCCACTAGTGATGGGGGTTGTGTTGCTTTGAGGTTTTGTGTAGTGGAGTTGGAGAGGAGGTGCTTATGTACAGGCTTCGGCGTTGAGTTGCTCAAAGTTTTATATAGGACAGGATAGAGGAAATTTGTTGGAGAGACAGACAAAGGATTACGACATGTTACGTGATTGTCAAATTGCTCGAAGTTTTATATAGGACAGGATAGTGGAATTTTTTGGAGGGAGAGACAGAGGATTATGACGTGTTATGTGATTGTCGAATTATCAGGAAACGTAACAAATTTGGACTCTAGCTCGTCTTTTTGACTCACGGGGGCTATAGCCTTGGACTTTAGTGTATAAAGCTATGTACATATTAGATAAGTTACATTCCACGAGGAATCCTAATTGCGTTTGGATTCTAATATTTAATGCTTTATATACACGACTAATGAGACATTGAGACAGAGCTAGAGAGAAAGCGACAACGTAATTTGGTGCGAGTATTATTCGGTTTTTCAATATAGAGAAAGCTAAAAAAAAAATAATTATGGGTTTACGTAGATTTTCGGTTAGTAAATACAGAGAGATTGTACTTACAGACTTTTAGGTATTTTTCAAATAGATAGAAACTAAACAGTGTAGTTCTCTTTCTTAGCGAAATGTTTGCTGATGACTTTGTAGGTTATATTTTATAACTGAATCACGTAAAATACTTATATTTTTTATTCTCTTGTGTATGTGCTATTAGGTCTAATTTCATTTTTGAAATCAGATCAACATTGTGTTTTTTTTTTTGTGGGTGCTATAACAAATGGTATCAAACCTACATTTGGTTGAGCTTTACAAGTTCAAATAACGAAGAAAAGATCAAGAACAAAACAAAAGGAATATAAATGCGAGCAATTTAGTGAACCTTAATTCCAGAAGGAGTTTCCATGAAACTAAGCTTGTAGGTATTGGCCGTACGAAAGCTATGAAAAGAGCAACCTTGACCTGGCAATTGAGGCATACCAAGTGTTGACGGAGGTTTTGTCAACAATGAATTTAAAGATCGCAAGATGTGGCATGTGTGTGAAAGAGATAATGAATCAAAGCAGATAAAAAGGACAAAGATTTTATAGTGGTTCAGCCCCAAAAAAGATAGGCCTACGTCCACTGTTCTTCACTATTTTCTGGAGAATTACAAGAGTTTCTCTTAGTCTCAGGGTGAGAACCAAGAGAGAATTACAGAATGTAATGGAGTGTTTTTGTGAAGAACTATCGTCCCTTACAATGAGACTAAGCCACCTTTATATAGATGAGGATGGCTTAGAGTTTCCTATTTACATAAACGAGTAAATGTATAATCAGAAATACAATTTTAGGTAAACATAGAATCGGGTAACATCTCCAATTAAGCAAAGGAATTACTCGATCTCCATTCTGAAAGCTTATTTCCTTTTCTATGTTGATTACCCTTTTGATAAAATTTAAACCGATTTCCTTTTTATACTGGTCGCATCTATCACATCCGGATGAGGTCGCATTTTAACTGAGAGAACACATATGCGACCTGACACACCCGACTGTTGACTTTCTTAGCATTGACCAATTATGGATTTAAAATCGCATAACACCAAGGTTCCCTTTCTCTGCACTGCACCACCCAAAAATGAAAAATCCATTGACACACAAACACTGAAACCCTTAAAACCCATCATCAAGAAGAAGGAGAAGAAGAAGACGATGTACATGGTGGGGTCCATCATGGCAATTGATACGTAATCAAATAATTAAGAAAAACATGTGCGAAAATAAAATCATTAAAAGATCAACTATTGTAGCTGGTAAAATCTTACCGCAAGAAGAATAATATATCATTCAATAATAATGGATAATGATGCCACATGTGACTCTAAAAACTAACCACGTACAGAACATACTATTTTCCACTAGCATACCACGTTTTTCAAGTCCTAAATGTAAGACGAGATCTCGTGATTTTGATCAAATGCTATTTAGAGCTTTCTATAGTGACGTATTAGATAATAGATAACTAGGAAAGAAACGGGCCTACGAGGGACTTCATTTGGATTTCGAAGCCCATAGTCAACCAAGCAAATATGTCAAATAACAGTTATAAAAGACGGGAATTTATTGGAGAAACTACACCACGTGCACTTTTTCTAAGCTATGTGTTGATAAATATCTCTTTTTTCATATTATTAATTTTTATATCCCGTTTTAAGGTGTATTGAATAGAGAGTTTACCATTATACCTATATATAAATTATTTATTGATATATACGATTCTTTTACTATAGTATATAATTAATTTATCAGTGCATATAAATCATTTATCATAGTATACAAGTCTAATACCAGTATATATAATTCATTTATCATAGTATATAATTAATTTACTGATACATACAATTCGTTTACCATAATATATAATTAATTTACCGGTATATATAAAATTTATTTACTATAATATATAATTAATTTATAGGTGTATATAATCTATATAATTCATTTACTATAGTATATAATTAATTTGTCGGTACATATAAATCATTTACAATAGTATATGACCAATGCATAAAAATATTTTATCATGATATAACTAATTTGCAATTGTATATGATATATTAACCATAGTATATACGTTATTTATTTGCATAGAATAAATGGAAAATGTTATTAAAAATTAAAACATAATTAACATTGAAAAACAAAATAACAAATAGATTATTTATTTATTTCAACATTTTGAGTACTAATTTAGATAAACCAAGATTAATACACTTTCTTGTTTTAGAGATAAACGGAGACTTATTGTATTGACAGCCAACTTGCCAATACCCTTAGGAAACATATCGTCAAGCAGTAGGTAGGTGTTAGTATGACGGATTGCTCTTCTTCCATTTCTTCTGCAACTGACTAAAACCAAACCAAAATTAAAAATCCACCATTGTCACACAAATTAGATCCTAATTATGAGCTTAAACGCCAATTACGCCAACTCCAACCTCGGCTCCGCCTTCCACTTCAAACCCTACAATCACTCTCGGTTCTTCCCAAAAAGCCCTTTCCAAATTCGCGAGTTTCTGGTCTACTGTCGCCGAAGACTCGAGCGGAGCCGGAAATTCAAGCTCCGAAGCCAACTGGGGCGATTGAAGAACTATTTCAGACCATGATTACACAGTTTTCGTCGGCGACTTCATAGGAATTCCTCGCTCCAGCGACTGGGTTCACCTCCGATGTTGCTCTGTACGTCTTGCGTTTTGGCTCCGAGAAGGTTTCGAATATTGGGGTTTTCCGTACAATGGCCGTAAATGTCATGAGTTGAGACAAATGCGATAGATTTAATAAGGACGGTAAGGGTAAAATGGAAATATAAAAAATTTAAACAAGCAAAAGGGATATTTATGTACATGAAACATAAAAGGGATATTAATTTCAACGGATCCTCAAAATTGGGCTTTTTTGTTCAAGTCTCAGGCTTTTTTAACACTTTTACCTTACAACAATAAGGAGATCAGGTTTTTTTCTTCTAAATTATTTTCGTATGATTTTATTAGAACAATATCATTTTTTAAATTTCTTTAGAAAAATATACCATTTTAAAAATAATTATTATTTACCAATTTCTGAAAACTGGTTACCAGTTATCAGTTATATACTAGTTGTAAATACTTTTGGTTACTAGTTACTAATTTCTGGAAGTTAGTTACCGGTTACTAGTTACTATTTTAAACAATGGTATTTTTCTAAATATTTTTTTGAAAAATGGTATTTTTAATAAAAATCATACCAAATCTAAAAAAACACAACCACCGTATTTTTTAACTTGGGGACAAAAACACCTAGTACTACCTTTTAATAAATAATACCAAGAATACTATGTCCAAACTTTTACTTATTTTTGTACTACTTTTTTTTAGAAAAATAACAAATTATTGCTAAGAAAGACCAAATAACGTCTTAGAATTTCCATTTTTTCTTGTTTCTTTTTGCTACTAGTTTATTTGTAACTAATCACTCTTAAAACTAATTACTAATTTATTATTAGAAATCATAAACTAATTGATTTTTGGAATCTAGAAACCAAATTAGTTACTAAAAACCAACAACCATATTAGTTTCCACCATAAATATCATAGCTATTTAGTTAATAAAAACTAAAAACCAAATTAGTTTCTATCATAAATAGTAGAATTATTTGGTTAATTCAATTATTGATTACTAGAAACTAACCAATATATATTTCTGTTGCTTTTACTTCAAAAATATAATTACTTAATTTGAAAACTTTATCATATTCTTCAGCGTCCTTGTTCAATGCCTCACCCAATTCTTACTACAGGGTATTCTTCAAAAAAGAAACTACAATAGCTTTCAGGAAACTTTCATTGTTTTCCGTGATTTGAAAAAGAAACCACAATGGTTCCAGGAAACTTTAGCCGAAAGTAAACCAAACTGGTTTCCAGGAAACCTTTGTAGTTTCCTATAATTTACTTACTTACAGAACATTCCGCTAATAGAAAACTAAATTAGTTTCCAGGAAACTTTTACAGTTTCCTGTTAAAAGAAAGATGACTTATTTACTAAAATGCCACCGCGTTTTCTAACTTCCAAAATATTTAGAAAAATGCCATTAAAAGATCGTACGGATTTTTATTATTTTTGAAACGTCGTAAATTTGGTAATATTTTTTGAAAAATAAGTATAAGTGTCCAAATTCCTTTTTTAAATTCTAAAAATATTGTAGAATGCCTAATTTTCACAACTTGGACTTGTCATGCGAAGCATAATAAATGGTCAATCATCTTAAGTATTTCCTCGACTAAGTGCAAGTGATTATACAGGAAAGAGAGATAAATAACATGATTTCTTTTCCAAAAAGAAAAATAACAGGACAATGAAGAATCCAAGCATAATAATAACCAGACTGGCCATTAAACAATTCAAGTAGCAAAGTCCTTCTATTCATATAATTCACATACACAACTTTCGACCCTCTGAAGAAACATGCAAGTAAAATGGATCAATTTTAAAGAATGACACTAACAATTCATAGAGATGAATGCCAAACTAAACGTCTGACTGAAGAAGACATTATCAAGGAACAAAATGGAAGGAACCCTACTCAATACCTGCTAAAGTGAAAACAGCGCCGCAAACGACAAATAAATCTAATTTGACACGGGGAGGGACATTTCGTCCTTTTGAGGGTGGGTACTTGGCCTAGTTACACTTTTTGTTTGGGTTTATGGCACAAATGGTCCCTTAACTATCCAACTTGTGGTAATTTGATCCTTAAAGTTTTAATTATGGCAATTAAGTCTCTAAATTTTTTTATTTGCAGTAATTTGATCTTTAGATTGTTTAAATTGTAACCTACTGTTAATTTTTGACCAAAAACATATGAGGACAACACAACTCTATAGCATCTGAAAGTACATTAAACGAAAATAAACTAAATAAAAGGATTTTATAAGGAATGAAAAATGTATTATTTGTATTTTTTTAAGGTTCTTAGAGTTGTAAATTTTGGAAGAAAAATTTCGTTATTGTTTATTTTTATATTTAAAATTTTCAAGTTACCTTTCTAATATACTTTCAAATGTCACAATGTGCTCATCACGTGTGTTATGAGTCAAAAATTTAATAGTAAGCTGTAATTTAGACAGTTTAGGGACCAAGTTACTATAAATAAAAAAATTCAACGACTTAATTAGTACAATAGAAACATTGAGGGTCAAATTGCCACAGATTAGATAGTTCAGGACCATTTGTGCCATTAACCCATTTTGTTTTTAAGTATGTAGTAATCAAATAGAGAACATTTATATTATGTATATTCCTCAATGAAAAAACAACCAACACATTATTCTCTATCGTAAAAACAATCATTCCGAGGCAAAATTTAGATCTTAAAATTGAGGATTCTTAAACACGAATCATACATCTCTTATGTTGGCAGAAAGGTAAGATTTGCTCAATACTATCTCTATTTTAATAAAAATTTATAAAAAAAAAATTCTACAAGCTAAGGAACTTGGAGACTGAACATATATATTTGTGGTTGCCAATCTGGTAGGTATTTGTTTTTTTTTTTACCTATCTATAGGTATTTTTTTTAGCCGTTGGATCATTGATCTAACGATTACCATAATTTAAATAGTTGAAAAAAAAATAAAATTAAATAAATATCCATTATTTAATACTTTTTTTTTCTTCTTTTACCATGAAAAGACGTGCGTGATCAGTTTTAATTAACCAAAATAATACCTATAAATAGATAAAAATAAAAAAATAAAAGAAAAAACTTACTAGATTGGTACCCTATATATATTTGAATGAATAGCTAAAACCTAAATTAACCATTCCAATGCTTCATAGTCCATCCAATACCTACTTGAGTCATTGACTTCTATATATTTTTTATGTCCTAATTTATTTATTTTTATTGATACTATAGATAATGAAGTGTTGCACAATTTTCAAGGAGTGAAAACTTGTATATCAGAAACCAGAATTGTATTAAAAAAATTTAGTAAAAATACCATATTGTGTTTTTCTTTTTTATTTTTATTTTCAATTAACTCACATTCCCCATTAGCTAGAGAAAATTTTTTACTCTACCATTGCATATATATATATATATATATATACAAGAACAGAGCCAGAATTGTAATTTAGTGGGGGCAAGATTTTACTAAGTGACAGAGCCAGAAAAATTTCTTAAGAGGGTATACAGGAAATTTTTTTTTTTAACTCATTTTGATACATATTAGTCAATATAGACCAATATAAAACTAAAAAGAGTATTTAAAGTGAGTCTAAAGAAAAAATATCCAAAGTGTGGGCAAAATTTAGTATTTCGAAATAATATAAGTAAAGTTCAGAAATTTTATAAAAAAATTAATGGGTCATATTAGAGGTATTATTGAATTTTATTTATAAAAAAAGGACAAAAACTATAATTATAAAAATTTGAAGAGATAAATTAAGAATAAAATTGAAACTTTTAAAAAAAACTATGGTAAGAATATAATTTTCAATAAAATGAGGGGGGCGGACCCCCTCCTGAGCTTGTATTGGCTCCGTCAATGATTTTACTATTCTTTTAAAATAAGATTATAATATAAGAATATTAAAATGTTATAATTGTTTTATGATATATTACAATTATTCTTAACAAATTTTCATACTTTAAAAGCTAATTCGAGGAAAATTGAGATATTCATTTAATATATCTCTCTACAACTGTTTCACGTAAACTTAAACTAGCAAAAAAATAAGAACATATTTAAATAAAAACTTTGAACTATTAACTTAGCTATGATTTATAGATTCATTAATATATTTTTATTAGAGGTAGTAGATTTAATTTCAACCTCAACATTGAAGTTTTAAATATGGTTACAAAAATTACCTTTTCAAAATTTAATGTATCTAATTAGTTATAGACAAGTTCTTAACTTCATTGTTCTTTTTCGTTCCAAATTGCGGTTAATATCTTGTTAGAAAAAAAAATCATATATTCAATTTAATCAAATAAAATAAATTGCAATTTCTAATTAAAAAAAAATTTACAACACCTAAAGTTAGTGGTATGTAAATGTGACCCCATTAAGAATTAGTTTCACTTTTGAGTTGTGTCCTAAATTGCAATACAACTTTTAAACTAAAATAACATATGCATTATACCTCAATATGGGCTTTGATTGGATAGAATTTGTTGTAGGCCGAAGAAAATTTGCAGAAAGCCCAACAAAAATGTGTAAACGTACCTCTATAAATTTTTCTTATTTAAGTGATATCTCTATTCTATATACATGTATAATTACATATATAATATACTATAATTATATATAAGATTTTTTTTTCGAAAATCCAGTGGGGGCAGTTGCCCCCACTCAACCCTGAAGAGCTCTGTCCTTGTATTTATATTTATATATATATATATCTCAGTTGGTCCAAACTTGAGAGATGTGTGTGTGAACTTAGGAGGACAAAAGTTCAAGCCTTGTTAGTGTGTGTGTTATTTTCATTTAAATTCGTAGTAAGTGGTATTCATTAGTTAAGCCCGCCCTTTATATATATATATAGATCAAAACATATATGATAACTATAGCTTGAGAAATTTATATTTACTCTCACAATAGCAATTAAATAAATTTACTTAAAAAGAATCTAAATTGAAAATGATTTTGGAAAGCGATAGAGAAAACAATATACGTATTGTGAATTATGATTGTTTAAGACATGAACAATATTAGAACTATAACTATGAATAAGGAATACTCGTGCTCTAGAAAAATGATACCACTAAGTGGCAAATTGAAGGAGGGAATTATTATTTTAATTAGTTTTAAAAGGTTAAATAAAAATCGCTGTGGTAAAATGTTTTACAAGGAGAGTGACTTTTGAACGAAAAACGTTTGGTTTTCTCCTAATTTATCAGATCCATTTTCTACTCCATTCAAATTAATTGCAGAGCATTTTACCTTGTAGCCTGAGATGGACGTCTTGAAAGTTTATGTGTGTTTTTTTTTCTTTTTTCGAGAAAAAAGGAACCAATCAAGTGGTGCGTGCGTCCCACTATTTTCTCAGACTCTACCCGTGAGCAATGCTATGGATACCTATAGTGTCAAACACCACAATGACGTATCAGTCTGTTATTGGTGATTATAATTAATAAAGTGGATCCACCGGTTACTCTAATTAATAAACTGAATCTCACATGAGCCTCATCTGAAATGTAATTATAATTAGCCAGAAACAAATTAATATATCATGTGATATTGGACACCATTCGGTATCTCATAGTATTACCCAGAACCTTAAGGACCCGACCCATCATAATCTTGAAAGTTGATTCAACATGCATGACATGGCATTCAAGTACTTACATGTCAGTATTATTTGTTCTTATTTTTATTTTCTATTTATTTATTTATTTTATGAAAGTGCATGTCACCAACGTGTAGAAACGAGCCATGAAAGTTGGTGTTTTCTGTGATTTGTGAAATACAAAGTATCAGATTCTAACGACTATGCTTTTCATCAAAATGGCAAGTAATCATATATACGAACGAAAAAATATTGTATGCTACGGTACTTTTCAGTAGTCATGGTGAGGTATATAATATGTTCAATTTAGTTGGAAATAATAATATATATCCTCTTTCTTAATTTCCTGCAAAAAATAACGAGCTTCTGATTCGAACGGTCTGTGATTTGCACTCCACATTGGTGATCTCCATAATTATAGTTTGGGTGGACCAAACGGCGGTGAGTGAGGGTATAAATCTTAATTTTCATAGCCTATAAATATGTTCTTATGTACAAACCGAAAAAGTGCTAAAAGGATACTCATAGAGATGTGAGAGTGGACTTACATCTTTATTGGATGTAACACGACAATTACCTTAACATGCTCATAACATGTACTCATATATAGAGTTGTCAACCCAAATGCACGTATTTAAATTGGGTTAGAAACAGATGCATATATTTCCGTTGTATACCTGACAATCCACTATGTGTTTTGGTTTTTTTTTTTTTTTTTCTCTGAAAAAAGAGTAGATTAATCAACTAAAAATAAAGTGGTAACCACATGGGGTCTACCTCCTAAGTTAAGAAAGAGCCAACACGGCCAAATCGAAGGGTCTAGATCACGAGAGTATGGGCTGACCTGTTGGCCATTTTAGGAATCCAACAAACACCAGTATTACAAGAATTTAACAACAAAAATAAAAAAGTCAAATCTCACTGTAGAGCACAGCGAAGAGCAACAGCAGTGGCCACTAGCTGAGCATCTAAGAACAAAATCGCATCATTCCAACCTTGAGCTAAGCAAAATTGACTACCAAATTCAACTGCTAAGATCTTTGCTTCAAGAGCGGAGGAGGCCTGGACTTTCTTGGGTGCAAGATAAAGAATATTGTTGTGGTTGTCCCTGGCCACCATTGTTGTTGAGTCTTTAAACGCTGCATGTACCCAAACTCGGGTTCTAGGTCACTGTTCTAAATCACTCACTATCTACTAGTTTATACTCGTATTTATTATGCCACGCATATCAGCCCAAATGCCTAAATTTGCTTTTCATTATTTTTGTAATTCCGGCACCTACTTTTAGGAATGTACTATGACCATTTAACTGATTAAAAAAAGGTAAAAGCGAGCAACATATGAAAAAAGCAAATAAAATAATAAACAATACACTAGCTAGTGGGCACCGTAATGGTAATGACCACCATAACCACTTATTTGATAAAAATACTCTCTCTCGTTTTAAAGAATAATTTTCTTTTCCGACAGTATCTATTCGCAATCGCGCTCCAGAAAATAACACAGAAAAATGAACAGACGCCTTCAGGCCTTGGTTGAACGAGAACTTCATAGTGGCATTATTAATTTAATTAATAATTGTATATATATATATATATCCACGGTAGATCAAGGCAAACAACCGATTGGCAAAAGTATAAATTCTATCTTGTTTGATGTACATGTTCATGTATATGATTATTTACACTTTCTTTTTCTTGGTAATTAATTCATAATTGACATACAAATCTCGCTACGGAACAAGATGCATGTGATATTAGATCAAAGTTGAACTGCATACGTACCACGTGCTTCACATCCGAATATACGATTGTTGACTCTATATATACATATACGATTGTTGACTCTATATATATATATGGATCTCCCAAATAATACTATGATCTGTCAAGATTAGATGTATATATATATATAATAATAAGGAATATACTATATGTCCCTAGTAATGCTGTCATTTATCGCATATATATAATATACTAGTTTTAAATGCATACTCTAAATGTCAAATAATGTTAAATATAAAATATATTATATAGTGTCATGTATGAGTTTTTTTAGTGAAATATAGTGTTATGTATGGTTGATTTTAAATGTAGAAATGATATTCTAAATGTTTATCAAGTATACAAATATATTAAGAAAAAAAATTCAAAAAAATAAATAGACTGCCTAGCATAAAAAGCAAGAATACAAAAGGAATTAGTAGCAGAAGGTTTTCTCAAAAAGGAACGCAAAAAAAAAAAAATACAAAAAAATGATATGACAATTTGACAAAGCTAAAGTTATTTCCACCACAAAACAATGATTTCATTGATTCACTGAAAAACATAAGTTTAATTTATCTCTAAAAAATGTATTTCTAATGAAAGTAAAAAATAGGATTTCCTGCATAGAAAAGAGATAAATGAGTTATTAGAAGAAAAGTAATTTAATGAATAAATAAGTAAGCATAAAAAATGGGTAGAGGCTCTTTCTTAAAAAAAAAATAAAAAATAGACACTATTGTGATTTATGAAAATGATAAGCATAAAAAAAAAACTTATAACAAAAAACAAAAAAAGAATACACAAATATAAAAAGAAATAAGCAAAGTAATGGAAAGTAAAGAAAAAGGGAGAGAATGGCAGTTGATAATAAAGACAAAACAAAAAAATTATAATGGAAGAACTGCTTGTTTTTGGATCGTCGCTTATTATATAAGGTATAGATGTATCAGTGTAATAGTATTATTAACCTGAAATTTGATACAGATGTGTCAGTGTAATAGTATTATTATATGTTGTCAATTCGGCGGATATTTTCTTTTTTTACCTATAGTTATTTTTTTTTTAGCCGTTAGATTATTATCTAATGGTGATCTAAGGACTACAATGAAGTGCATGAAAATAAGTGTATCATTAATATTTTTTCTCTCTTACTTTTTAATATAAAAAAATATGCATGATAAATTTTCATTGACCAAAATGATATGCATAGATTAAAAAAAAAAATACTTAATGGATTGGTGCCCATATATATAGTGTAGATAAACTTGGGATCCGTTTGGATAACTTTTCTTTTTATGTAATAGAAAAAAAGAAGTTAAAATCCTAGCTTTTATATTGTTTGAAGGGATAACTGCAAAAAAATACCCTCACGTTTGGGTGTTCTGCAATTTAAACCCTGAAGTTTGGAATCTGCAAAATAATACTCTGAGATTAAGAATTTCTGAAAATTAATACCCTGGACAGATTTTTTGACCAATTTTAAAAACGAAAAAACAATAATATCCTCAATTAAAACTAGATTAATCTATATTATTCATCTTAATTTTGAGGATATTATTGTATTTTATCAGTTAAAAATCAACACAGGGTATTAATTTTCAGAAATTCGTAATCTCAGGGTATTATTTTGCGGAATTCAAATTTCAGGGTTTAAATTGCAGAACATCCAAACATGTGGGTATTTTTTTTGTAATTATTCCTTATTTGAATGATATATTTGAAATTTTAATTTGAAGATCGAAATGACATTTTTTTTTATTTATTAAAATAAGACTAAATATAAAAATACAAATTTTCATTAAGAAATTTATGAAGCTCTTCCTAAATAGCAACATGAGTTTGACATCTCAAAAAAAAGTTTCAAACCCCAAAATTCTTTTTATATTTCACCGAGACAAACTTACAAGCTGCATTTGAGCTTAGAAAGTCAAAAAATAATTTCTAAAAACCATACCGAACAGACCCTGGTATACACCAACGAGGCAACGACAACAATGGTTAAATACTGAAACTCACAATGTTGCTATTTATCGTGGTGTGTTGAACCAAAATAACAAATAATGTCTTTAAAAAAAAGATAACAAATAATGGGAATTTATTTATTTCTTTTACTAAAAACGATATCCGATTCTAACTAGACAAGTCAGCTTTGCTTCCACAGCTGAGTCAACTTGGTCAACGCGACGTGCGAAGTTCCACCGCTGTCCATGGCCGCCTTGGCGCCGTCTCTCATGAGCAAAATCCTCTCCCTCACTTCCCTCCCTCTCTCCGACTCCATCAACTCTCTGACTCGCTTATCCAACTCGGCCGAACTCACCAACCCGTCTCCCGACTCTTTGAGCGGCAAAGCCAGCTTAAACTCCACCAAAAGCACTCTGTTCAACCTCTGCTCCGCGTACAGAGGCCACGCCACCATCGGCACCCCGCCGCATATCGCTTCCAGCACCGAGTTCCACCCGCAGTGAGTCACGAACCCCCCGACCGAGTCGTGACTCAGTACGGCCACCTGCGGGGCCCACCGCTTCACCACGAGCCCCCTGTTTCTCGTCCTCTCGACAAACCCCTCCGGCAGTATTTCGTCTAAGCCCTGTTCCTTCTCCTTCCCTTCGCTTGGTGGGTCCCTCACGACCCATAAGAATCTATGGCCGCTGCTTTCCAAAGCCATAGCCATCTCCGTCAACTGCTTCGCCGGAAAAAGTCCCATACTCCCGAAACTCAGGAACACGACGCTTTTACTCGGCTGCTTATTAAGCCAGCTCAGACATTGCCCATTCTCACCTTCGTCATCTGAGTTTGTAGAAATCAACGGTCCGACGGGAAAAACCGGCGGAGGAGTCCGTTTCTCCGGGGTACAAAGCCCGTCCCATATAGCCCTCAAAGCTCTACTTTCGAGCAATTCAAACGTGTTCACCACAACCCCACTTGAATTCGCCATATGGGTCGACGTTTCTAATAACTTCTTGTATATCTCAGTGGTGCGGTCCTGAGCCACCTCCGGTAGATCCGAAAACGGAATCGGAGGTAACCCGGGTACCAAAACGGGCTGATCACCCGAATTGCTTTCGGGCTCGGTGGGGAAATACAAGAAGTGAGAAAGACAGCCTGCGGAGCTGGTGAAGTAATAGTACGTGGGGATGTTGAGATCGGTGGAGACTCGAAACGCGGCGTCGCAGAAAAAGTCAATGACGAAGGCTTTGACTTTCGAGGTCTGAGAAAGTGTTTGAAGGATTTGGTTGATGGTGGGGAGGTGGAGACGTGGGAGCTCAAACTCGAGCTGAACAGGCGAAAGGGTAGCGCAGGCGGAAGGGAGAGAGATTTGGGGGAGATGGTGAAGGTTGATGGAGGGCACGGCGGCGATGCGTTTGGCCGTGGCGGCGGCGATTTGTTGGGAGGTTTCGACGGCGGTGGAGGATTGATTTAACGGCGGGCTTTGGATGATGAGGGTGATGGAGAAGGTGGGGTGGTGAGCGTGTATGAGCTTGGCTAGCTCTAACATGGAGATGAGGTGGCCCATTCCTGGAGATGGATACAAAACTATGGCGTCTTTCATGGCCATGAAACTGAGCTAGCTAGCTCTGGCTATAGGTTTTACTTGAGAGATATATCTATTGTTAGAGATCAAAGAAGGTTACAAAATTCTGTAATCTGTATTAATATTGCATCTGGTGCAATACACCGAGCTTAAGTATACAGAGGAGCTCATTGAATTACCTGCTAACAGTTTCCACAAAATGAGCTTAACTAACTAAAAAAACTATAATACGTGGCTAAGCCACTTAGTTAACTACTACTAATACTATTGCTGATAGTATTTACATTTACATTTTGTACATTACTGCTAACATCATTTACATTTTGTACATTACTGCTAACATCTCTTTCCATTGATACCATGCTGTATGTAAAGCCACCGAGACAGCGTGAAACATGGGTTCACCTTTGATTTCGACGAAGTCGAGGAGGAGCTCTACACAGGTTGGGATAGGTTTTTTTTTTTTTTTTTGGGATGTTTATGGAAGTTCAGGAGTAAGAAAAAGAGAGCTAGAGAACTTTTAAAGAGAAAAACAAAAACTGCGCATGAAATTTCAGTAGTCTTTTGTTCATATTTTTAATTTTTATTTTTATCTATGATAAATATATAATTTATGTTGAATGAAAAATAAAATATGTCAAAAGGAATTGTAAGTAGTTTGTAAGTTTTAACCCACCTACGGGGTCTTAGTAAGTGGAATAATTGGAAAAAAAAAATGATTCTAGGCGCTGCAAATGTCAACTAGTAATTAAAAACTAGAAGGATATAACTGAAATTATAGAAAAGATTCTACCAAGAACAGATTTGTTGTGCTTTAGTAAAGATTAATAATTTTAAATTTTCTTCACGTGACATGACTTGAGCAACTTTACAAGGAAAATGAGAGAAGAAAAAAACGCTCACATATCGATATACATGGAATAAATAAAGTTTTACGTAAACAGAATTGAAATTCAAAAATGTTGTGACAACTATATATTCTTATCGCACAATCGCAAGTAATCAAATATTCGTACGAAACGATATTGTATGATATAGTACTGTAATGCAGCATAACGTTATAGCCTTGACCCGACATACATTTTCTCCTTTCGTCTTCTTCTGTTAATGTTACACTCAGTAGTCATGGACTCATGGTGAGGCATATTGATATATTTAGAAAGAATAGTATCCTCTTTTCTTTTCCCGGAAATAACGAGTTTCTTATGCGAACAGTTGCTATGTGCACTCCACATCAGCCACCAAATATAATTATATCGGTGAGCGAGCGTCTCAATTAAGAGAAATTAATGGTATTAATATAGATACAAATTCATATGAAAAACCAAATCTTAATTCTCCATACTAATATAGTAATAAAGATATGAAACTTGCGTATAAATCTCATTACGAACCAAAACTGCCAAAAGACACAATATACTACTAGTCAAGATATGAGATCGTCCAAGTCGACAGCATTATTATTATTGGTTAATTATACCATGTCGACCCCACACATGCCTGAATGTATCGGATAGAAATCACCTGTCCAAATATATGTGCTCTTTCATTCACAATAAAATGCCTTTTTAAAAGTACCATATTAAACCTAGTATGGCAGGAGAAAAAAATTTTTTTGAAAAAACGATTTAATATCGGCTCTTTGGTTCCCTGCAACACTCGGTGTGGTTGGCCTTTAGGCCCTTTACATCCATTCAAGCTATATAAATTACTTGTGGGCTTTGAGGGATCCATTAACAGGACCCCTAGGCTATTAACAGGTTTTGATCGTCTTGCATTCAACACCCGATGGCAAAAAAAAAGCTGATTGGACCTATACACAATTCTATCAAATATCAATAAACATTCTTCTTCTTGCAAATTCAACACAGTATGCCATTGAAAATTAACAAATCAATTCTAAATCAAAGAAAACAAGTTACTCTGAAAGAGTTACTTTTTTTTTCTGCCCAAATTGCAACCAGGAGCTTGTTACTGGCTTTTTTTCAACTAGTTTGTACATGTGCATATCCAGTTGGTTTAGTTTGGGGTTTTGCACCATAAAAGAGACGGCCTTTTAAATGTCGGAATCGCCGGAGAATTGAGTGAGGTACCAGAGGCCGTGAATATAGTAGTTTTCAACAGATTCTTTTTGCGACAGCTGGCTTTTTTGTTGTGAAGGGGACCAAAAAAAGGGACACTATTTGGGACAGGTGATTTAAATCTGAATGTTATCATTCCATTTGAGCAAAAATTAGCCTATTGAACTGATAGATTTTAGACTCTGCTCTTTTATTTCGAAGACATCAACAAAGAAAACACTACATAAAAGAATACTAAGACAAATAAGAATTTGAAGCCACTTTCCTTCTGATTACTGAATTACGTGGCTTTGTTCCACTCACAACATGCAGATAATGCTAATCATAAACACGATGAGTCTCACCTATGAACCATAGGAAAAATGCTTTAATTCCATGACTCGGTGAGTTTGGTTAACGCAACCCGGGATGACCCGCCGTCTTTCAGAGCAGCTTCGGCTTCATTCTTCATGGCCAGGGCCCTCCTCCGAAGCGAGTCACCGCTTTCCGAGTCCATCAACTCACTAACTCGCTTCTCCACTTCATTGGCGCTAACGAACCCATTCTCAGACTCATTCATCGGCAAAGCAAGCTTAAGCTCCTCAACCAAAACCACTCTGTTTAACCTCTGTTCCGCGTACAAAGGCCATGCCACCATGGGGACACCAGCACACACCGCTTCCAGCACCGAGTTCCACCCACAGTGAGTCACGAACCCACCCACCGAGTCATGTTTCAGCACCTCCACCTGGGGAGCCCAGTTCTTCACCACCAGCCCCCTCTCCCTAGTCCGCTCCAAGAACCCACCCGGAAGCAACGAATCCAAGTCCGGGTCGGGCAGACCCGAAGCAGCCACGTTGACCGGACTCCGCACCACCCACAAGAACCTCTGACCGCTCCTCTCCAACCCAACGGCTATTTCTCTCAACTGCTCCGCCGAGAACGACCCCAGGCTCCCGAAACAGAGGAACACGACGCTTCCACTCGGTTGTGAGTCGAGCCAAGTTAGTGACTCGGGCTGTACTACTCCTCTTCGTTCTTTAGTCACAATCAACGGTCCGATGCAGTGAATTGGAGGAGTCACACCGTCCGGGAAGCACAGGCCGTCGGATATGGCTTTGACCGCTCTGGGCTCGAGCGATTCAAACGTGTTGACAATCATTCCGGACGATTCGGAGAAATAAGAGATGCAGTCGAGAAAGTGTTGGTAAGCCTCCTCGTTACGGTCGAGAATCGGTTTGGGCATATCGGAGGATGGAATCGGCGGGAGACCTGGGATGTCGAGAAGGGTATTTTGGTCTTTGAAGCTCTGGTGGGACTTCCGGTGAAGGGTCGGGAAGTAGAAGAAGGCCGCTAAGGAAGAGGCCGGGGAAGTGTAGAAGAAGAAACAGGGGATGTTGAGCTGAGCAGGGACGGTAAGCGTTTCGGCGCAGAAGAAGTCCATGATGACGGCGTGAACGGTGTCGTTTCGGGAGATGGAACGGAGGGCTTGGAGCACGATGGGCTTGTTGAGGCGGATGAGTTCGAATATGAGGGTCTCATGGTGGGTGGAAGAGGCTGAGAGGTGTGGAGGGAGTGAGACGGGTGGGAGGTGGTGGAAGGTGATGGAAGGAATGGCGGCAGAGACGGCGGCGATGTAGGAGGAGGTGTCACCGGCGTTGTAGGGTGCGGTGGCGACGAGGATGTGGATGGAGAGTGATGGTTTGGTGGTGAGAATGAGCTTGCCGAGCTCAACCATGGAGATGAGATGGCCTATGGCTGGTATTGGGTATAGAACTATTGTTGAGCTCATCTTTTGCTTGCTCCACCACTAGTGATGGGGATTGTGTTGTTTTGAGGTTTTGTGTGGAGTTGGAAAGGAGATGTTTATGTAAAAGCTTCAACGTTGAGTTGCTCAAAGTTTTGTGGGGTAGGGGAGAGAGAGAGCGAGAGAGAGAACGGTAGAGGGAAGATGATGACAAAGTGTAACCGTGAGATTTCATAAGCAGAGAGAGACATGGATAGATACCAAAGGCAGAACAGAAAATTATCTAATCAATGATTTGAGGTGACAGATAATAAAGTTATGACTGTTTAATTCCTAACTTGCCTATCTTTGCAAGTATACAGTTCAAGCAATAGACTTTAGAAGTTTTACGGTTGCAGCTATTACAGTATAGAAATGCTAAATGTATTTTTTTCTCTTTTTTCATACTTTTATTAAATTACACGTGGATTTTATTATTTAATTTAATATTTTAATAATACAATAAATTATAATAAAATTTGATAAGAGTTAAAAAAAAAAAAAAAGTGCAAAATAGAGTTACTAGCATTTTTCGTTATAGTATTGTCTCCGATACAGAAGCTGAATTGAATGAATTTCAGTGCAAATATTTGTTTTCATGAGCTAATCAACATGAACACATAAATGAGTTGAGTTTTTCCGTCGTCACTTTCTCGTACGTCTAGACATTTAAGAAGAGTGTACTATTTCACACTATTGGCTGGTCCATTTGACCGAAAATTCAGATTAGTGGTGGCAAGATGATCGTCGCGGCATAACAGGCACAATTAACAATAATAATTATTTTGTAATAAAAAAATACACTTAAATGAGATGATGTCAGATTATTTTTTTTTTTGGAAAGCTACGGTAGGGACGTCCTACGTAGGGTCATGCCTTAATTATCGTTGGATGGGAATCTGTGGAGAATAACGGGAATTTGTGGAAAATCTATTTATATACAGATTCCTATCCAACGGTGAATAGACAGAGCCCTACGTAGGGGCGCCCCTACTGTAGACGCGCTCTTTTCTTTTAGCATAGTTTTAATTTTTTTTAGGAAGCGGCTATAATAGGGACACCCCTACGTAAGATCCTGTGTATACACCAACTAATTATAAAAAATAAACTTAAAACATTTTCTGAAAGGGGAGAAATACAGTAGGGGCGCCCCTACGTAGGGCCACTCTTTATACACCGTTTGATGGGAATCTGTGGGGAATAACAGGAATCTGTGGAGAATCTGTTTATACACAGATTTCCATCAAACGGTGTATAGACAGGACCCTACGCAGGGACGCCCCTACTGTAGACACGCTCTTTCTGAAAAAATAAAAAATAAAATAATTTTTTGTTAATAAAATGTCCAAAACTTAATAAGCTTGGGGAAATAGTTGGATACAAAAATAATTAGGGCCATGGGCTTTAGCCCACCTTGAGCCACATTTAATATATAAAAAAATCATAAAAATAAATTTAAGAAGAAAATAATATTCAAAAAATATATTTTAGATACTTTAATATAGTTCAAGTAGATGCCATTTAATAATGACAAAATTAAATTATAGAAGTATAAGTATCAATTCTTCTTTCTCACGTACACTTGTAAATTGTAATATTTCAATTTAAACTTATTTTTATATAAATTTTATTTCAATATCTCAAATGATTCTTTTAATATTATACAATAATAACAACTAATATTTTTACTCACACTTCGAAATAAATATGTATGAATAATATTAAAACAACTAAATTTGAGAGAGGAGGGGGAGGGAATAACGAGCACAATGACAATATGAGTTCAAAGCAGGCTAGATTAGGCAAGAGATGCTCAATTAGTCGATTATAGTGAAAAATGGGAACAATTAGGCACGAAAATAGACTAGCACAATAACAGGCACGATTAGGCACAAAAAATAAATATTGAAAACGGATACAATTAAACACGATATTGAGTACGGGCGCGACAAAAATAATATTCAAAGCACGCATGATTAAGCACTAAAACGGATACAGTTACTACTGCCTATTTCCATTTTATCTTTCCCAACTGCTAAAATATTTCGAGTTTGTCGCACTAGTAAAACAAAATATGTAAACCATAATTTCAACCAGTAAAGGATGGACATAAGATCCATCATGAGATCGGGTTGGCACACAGTATCCAAACTAGAAGTCTTCTAGGAGGCATGATAGTGGTGCGGCCAGAAAATAATCTGAACTACAGACACAGTTAAAATGAAGCGGAAGCAGAAATGACGCACTTTTAAGTCCCCAATAGTTGGTGGTGACTTGGTTTCAACCGTCGGCTTCTACGCAATGCTCCTTACATACTGGTCGAGAGATGTGTTGAATAGCTCACTCCTGTAAAACACTTGCAAGAGTAAGAGTGCAAACACAGACTTTATTCGTAAATGAGATAACTAAAACAGTGGATTTTCCCTTTGTAAAATAACCCCTGAAGCAGTCTTAACAAAGAGAATGAAATGGTCATATCTGTCCCAGTAATATGACATAAGAAGAAAGTCTAACAAGCATGAGAGATTCCCTAACTAAGACCGCCAATAAATACAGCATGTCTATTCCTGGATGGGGCTGTCAACGTCCACAATGAAAAAAAAAAAAAAAACTCCTACAGACACTAACATGAAAAACCAAATTGTCTGCTCCCCCAATCAGGTAGTTGGTTGCCTACTAATTTGCACATCTTTGCAGGGTAGTGCAGAAAGAAACTGAAAATTTTGTTAGCCCTTAGAACCTCAAAGAACATAGTACTATAAGTCTCTGTATTAAAAAAAAAATATGTAGAAACAAATAAATAAACCCAAACTCATTAACCTTTAGAAAATAAATTGGGATCGCGTAGGTATATATCATTTACTAGCCTCAAGCTTACAAAACAATCAATAAGTTACCTGATTGGAGTTCCAGGAGAATAAAGAGGGTTCTTCACAACATATTCAACATACAAGTTGTAAATGTACTTCAAGGATTCCCTAAGGTCACCAGTCCTGGGATGAGTAACCAAGATAAGCTGCAGACAAGAATGCACAATAACAATTGAGCGATAACAACCAACAGCGATATACAGATTCCTAATGGTAACCTAAACAAAGGATTCAAATAAAGAGGCTAGAGCATTATGTCGCAAAATACCACTATCAAAGGAAACTTTTTATGGAGCAAAATTAGTTCTACTTCTACAACAACACAGAGGATTATAGTGCCAAAACATATCACAATATCAACAATTACATCAACAAGAGCAACAGATTTTGGGGCATCGTCGGATCAAGCAGCATTCGAATAGGTCAATATGTGATAAGAATCCAAACTGAATGTAATGGTATTTTATTTATGATGAGGTTCTGTATCCCTTGTTGCACCAAAACCAGAGTCAAAGTAGATGAAGTGAACTACTGAACACATTCAGGGGCTAACAAATCAAGCACAACATTTCAAGGGCAACAATGGATTGTGAAAATGGTGCCAATTTAAGCCCTACTACTGCAAAATTACCATCCAAAAATTGTTTGTGTTAACAAAAAAGATCACATAAAGATAATTTCGACACTAATATTAAGAAGTCTAAGCTAGAAGATCAGATCTTGTGCTCAGAAATCACAATTTTAACATTTTAGCAGACCTTAATTCCAGAAGGAGTTTCCATGAAACTGAGCTTGTAGGTATTGGTACGAAAGCTATGAAAAGAGCAACCTTGACCCGGCAATTGAGGCACCCCAAGGTTCCCTTTCTCTGCACTGCACCACCCAAAAACCCATTAGCACAAAACTGAAACCCTTAAAACTCATTAACAGGAAGAAGAAGAAGTACATGGTAGGGTCCATCTTGGCAGTCAAGGACTTGAGGGAGAAGAGCAAGCCGAACATGAGCTTGTGGTCTTGCTGGGGGTTGAGGGTTCTGAGAGGACGGTTCCACTCCCGGTAGAGCAAACAGACGCCATTCCGATTGAACACGTACATCATATTGGCGTTGTTGCCGGACGCCGTCGGAGCCGGTGGCGATGGGCTGATTTCTGAACCCCCAAAGAATTGCATTCTTCGCTACCGGACTCTGGATCTGATTAGTTTTGTTCTGTTCAGAGACCAATTCCGGTTCAGCAAAGCATATGGAAACATATAGGCCTTGCGTGGATTCACTTCCAATTTTTTGTTTTTTAAAATTGAAAATTGAAAGTGAAAATTTTGTTTCTATTTTCAAATCTTAAAAACTAAAAACATGATTGATAAATTTTGTTTCCACTTTCTGTTTTTAAAAATAAAAAATAGAAATACGATTGGCAAATTTTATTTTCACTTTCTATTTTTAAAATTTACTAAAAGAAATACCAAATTTATTAAAAGAAATGCATAGTTTAAAAATAGTAAACATCTAAATTATACACGTATACATGTACGTTGCATATATACGTAAATTTATATATACACATATTTATATGCTTATATAATATATATATATATACCCATGTGTAGTTCTATATGTATACATATATAGATTCATAGATGAATATATACACTCATACATAGCTACATATATAGATGAATACATATATTTTTGACAAAAAAAGTTCCTAAAAAAGATATAAAGATCATCTTCCAATAACTCATTATGTCCATGAAAAAAAATATAGAATAAAGACCATATGGCAACATCATCAATATCTTCAAGAACATTACCGTGACTTTCTACAGGTTCCATCTACAACAATCTACCAAATATGTTCAAGAACCATTCTAATGAAATTTCTAATGAAATTTCTAACCTACCATAATATCACTTTAAGTAGTTCCAAGAAATTAGCACTTTAACCATGCAAAAAAAATGACATGCATTATTATTAATAAGAACAACACAAAAGACAACCAAAACTTGAAGAAAAACAGTCAACATCTTTAATGAAAGTCTTTAACGAAAAACAGTCAACCAAAATTTCAATCTCATTACGAAGAAAAATGCATGAGAAATTATCAAGTACTAAGAAACCAGAACTTGAGAGCGTAAACCCATCAGAAAGTTAGAAAAGAAAGTCCAGATAGGTATCACATTAACATTTATACATGTCTTCTGTAACTCTGTTTCAGAAATTGGACTAGTTACTAATACCATTAACACCAATATAAAGCAAATAAATCCATAACAAAAATAGTACTTAGAGTCATATACTTTGTACACTCTTATCATTCATGATAGAGAAAGTGAGCAAGCAAGGAGATTGCCAACAAAATACCTTATGCCTCTTAAAACCAGCCTTTTCCCCAAGTACAGACAAATGCAGAAGGAAGACAGGCCATAAGGTCACGCACATAATCAACATTAGGGAAGAAAAGAAAAGGCAATAATAACTCATCAGGAACCCAACTAATAGATTTTTATATCAGTTGTAACCTCTCATGTGTCGGTTTGCCTCCAAATTCAGTATAACAAAATCATTTTAGCAAGAGTCAAGGCACAAGAGATACCAGTCAAAAAAAAAAAAAAGAAAACCTCTCAAGGTAGGACATGGAATTTTATAGTTATTCTCCAAGTTTAAGATAAATCATCTAGTAAGGTTTCACTTGAGTGTAAAACTGAAAAATAAGAACATAGGTGCTGCAGCTAGAGTAAAAGAATAGAGCACTGAGACAACATAAAGCAATAATGAACAGAGAACGATTAATTTTTGTACCTAGCTAGGCAGCAAAAACCAAATGCACTCAAAATTACAATAAAAAAGTGTCATTTCTTAAATCCACACTCACAACAACGATAAAATGTTTCGTTTATAAACCATTCTTATGTAAAATCTCAATATCATACCAACAGAATAAAGATTATATGATTTTGGCTCAGCCCTGTGACTCAGCACATTTGAGCATTTTTTCCTAAGAATCAGAATTACTTAAAAATCTTTTATATCGACACTTACGTGATATGAGCCACGACAAATCATTTAAACATGGTCCACATATTAAAAGTTTCTACTTTGTCAAAGTAAATATAATAGTTGTAAGCATAAATGGAAGTCTGGGTTTTCACCAAAACACGAAGTGACTTCACCTGAAACTTCACAGGGCTCAAACTTCCAACAAGTGTTTTTGTAGATATTTCTGAAAAGAAGTAACGATCTACCATAAATATTTTTCTAATAGGCAATAAGCTATTAAGATTCCCTTGTTAGTAAAGTGTTAACCCGTAACAATAACAGCCAAATTACTCTTCCCAAAATGGCAAAGAATCTCCAAATCTTTAGCATAAGCTTAAAAATCTTGTTCCTACAAACCAAAATGAGCATATTTATCTAAGCTACATTCTTCTACCAACTATTTAACCTGTGAAAAGTTCTCCTATTTAAACTTGTCTGATTATAGACGCTGCACATTATGTACATGGCAACCATCATAGATTAATTAATATATATGAGAAAAAATAAATAAAAACCAAAATGAGGGAAGCTAAACTGGCAGGCCGTGGCCATTCCTTGGCCACTCTTTTACTAAGAGTCAAAACACATAGAACGTCCTATTGTGAAATGTAACATAGCAGAAGAATGAATGAATCAAAGAAGAAGATGGCGGGACACAGCGTTTTTGCCTACTGCTTCTAGATGAAGAACTAGAAGATGGTGTTGAAGAAGATGAACAATTATTCGAGAGAAACCTTCCCCTCAAGCATTTTATCAAACACCTTGTTTGCATTAATAATCAATTCAGTGCATCAACCATAATTTCACAAAAATAAAGAAATTTACTAGCAACCCATGAATAATCATGGAGAAAGGTAAAGATAAAGATAGAAATTGGGATTCAGATCTGAATCTTACAATAGATAGAGTCGAAAAAAGAACCTCACCGGAGTAGAAGAACGTCGCCGGAGGAGAAGATGGTCACCGGAGGAGGCAAACAATCGCCGGAGTAGAAGATGGTCACCGGAGGAGAAGGGCAATCACCGGAGGACAGAGAGATTTCAAGGCTCGTTTAGTGCGTGGAGGATAAGAGACTGCAATAGATGCTTGTTTTTGTTTTTTGTTTTAAAAAATAATGGTATCAACTTTTTCTTGTTATCAATTTTTTTCAAATAAGTGGTAATAATTTTTAAAAACAAAAAGTGAAAATAAAATAGCCAAGCAGGTTTTAACAAAATATTTTCATTTTTTTATTTAAATAAACAAAAAATACAAAATGAAAGTGAATCCAAGTAGGACCCTAGCAGCTTCATTTTTTCTTTTAGAATGAGATCGAAACCTATATCAATCTCTCTCTCTCCCTAAACCTAAACCTAAATCCCTTAACGGTAAATGTCTGCAAATGCGCAAAATGTTTGCATCAATGAACTAAGAAACATATAGCAGCTTCGAAATTGGATAAAGGGTATGCAACAAATTAGAACCATTCAAAAAAATTAAATTCCAATATCTGACGAACCCAATAAAAAGAACAGAAATCTAAGAAAAAACTCATACAGGTACAAAGGAAAACTAAGGGCATGTTTGGCATTGTTTTTGTTTTCTATTTTCAGAGTTGTGTTTTCAGAAATGAGAACAAAAACTGTTTTCTAGTATTGTCAGAAAACAAGAGGTGTTTGGCAAATATTTTCTAAAAATTTACTTTTTTAGAAATTTATTTATAGAAAACAGAAAATATGTTTGGGTAAAAAGAACAAAAAACAACTCTAATTTCAAAAAACATTTTTTTTTCTTTTGCTAAAAATTAGTACATATGGTCCACAATTACCAAAAAAAAAATTTATAGCTTGAATAATTTGTGCTAAACTAATTTTCTTATCGAAATTGTATCTTATTTATTTTATAATAATTATGATATTTACAATATTTGTGAATAACAGTTATTTTTTTTCATTCAATATCAATTCTATGAAAACAATAAATTAAACATAAAAGATAAATATTTCGGTTAAATTTTCAACAATTAAATAAACTTTAAAGTACTTGCTTCATTAATGTGATTGAAACATACTCATTAATATGTCCATATAAAATTGATCATATACTAAATATTTATAAATACAGTATATCTAACTTATTCCTACTTAATCCACATAGCTTGAGAAATACAATCTCAACAAACTATCATAACAATAGCTGATTCATCTGATAAATTTACTACATGTCTTGGCTTGCTCGTACTAGCATTCTCTCTGTCGTCTTTGTTGTAATTATACCTAACTGATTCATAGCTCACTACATCTGATAAACTATTTTCAAATAAGAACTAGACATGCATATTATGGAATAAACATAATATGAAATAAATTTAGAAGAATATAGCATTGACCTCTACAGATAAATTAAACAAAGTTGGAACTATATATTGTAACAGTTAACAGTAAAATCATATGAACAAATAAACTTCAATATAAAGACAAGAAAGATGCAAAGCAAAATGAATTATGAAACAAATAGATATTTCGTTATTAAAATATAAACATATACACTCCACTTTTTGTTAGAAAGCAAATATATTGGATCCCCACTATAAGCTAGAAGCTATGTTTTCCAAATCCCAAACCTACCAATTATGTGAATAACTTATTATGTTGATCAATATGTGAGTGAAGGGAAAGTAGGAACAAGATAACACAAGACCATTAGCACAATAAAAATCCAAGCAGCCAAAACCCTCGAAGGAAATAGTAAACAACGTCTTTGTGTTCTTAAATAGGGAGGCAGTTTAATATGATTGAAACACTATTGATGTATTTCATTCATTAAATAGTCCAAAAAAAAAAAAACAAAAAAAAACAAAAAGGCGAAAGGAGTAGCCATCTTTTTCCCTTCTATTTTGGCCCTAAAATTATATCACAAGTTGTTTAGTTCTTAAAACCAATGGAATGAAAATTACAGAGTCCAAGAAAAAATAAGCTTATAATTAAGTTCTTATACTTGATCAACTTGGAAAGATCTTTCACTTCTTTAACCTTGAAACCCTTCTGATCAAAACCAGCAAACAAAGCACACAATATAGCACAACATAACACAACGAACCCAATCAAGATGTAAATATTAATCCACCTTTGCCTATGTTTATGTAAACGGGGTTCCTAGAACAAGACCAACAATAAGAGCCTCCAAAACATTTGTTAACAAAAGCAATCATGTTCTACAAATAATCCTCCAAAACCTATTGTACAAAGTCAACACTTAATAGACTCTTGAGCTCTTATACTCGCCATAGAATTACAAATATCTTTATCATTATTGCTATTATTATCAAAAGGAGAAGGTTTATTAGAGCTGCTACTTAGAGATGGAGTGGTAATGAATTTTAACTAATGAAGTTGACTGAGTATTTCCATGGCCTATTTTAAGGCATTGAGCTGAGGTGGGACAGCTGATCAATGTTTTTGAGGAGAAGTAGTAATGAGATCAAAAACCCTCCAAGGAAGACACCAGTAACACAATAACAGCAGCCAATTACTGGTACTAAACTAAACTTTGCTAAGAATGGTGGCATTCCCCAAAAAACCCAAACTAAAACTATAATAATGGGCATCAGATTTAATTAATTAAAAGAAAGTTAAAATCAGGTAGAAATACACCTAATGCAAAATCAAGAAAACTAAGGGTGCTTTTGGTACAGGATTCGAATCCTATTTTACAAATTTAGAAACAATTTTCATGATATCATTGTAGAAAGAACTTTCTACGTAAAAACTATTTCTAGATTTGTAAAATAATCAAAAAAATTAAAGGTGCATTTGGTATAGGATTCGAATTCTATTCTACAAATCCAAAAATAATTTTCATGTAATCCTTCGACTTTCTATATAAAAGTTGTTTCTGAATTTAAAATAGAATTCAAATCATACACCAAACCGGCCCTAAAAATCTGATAAACCCAATTCCCAATTCCTCGACAAAACTGAGAAATGAGCATTAATTTAACCAAAATACTCACCAGGATACACAACTAAAAATCTAAGAAACCCAATTCCAAATAGCATAAATTTTACAGAAATACTCATCTGGGTACATACGAAAACTCAAATTAAAAACTATAAACACAAACAAAAAATCAAGAAAGTTGAAATGGGTGACCTTGTTTGTGCCAGGACACCAAACAATACTCCGGCTGCTCAAAATGGGGGCCAACGAGATTCAGCTTCTCAGCCACTCCCCACGCCTCCGCCTAGATCGAAGCCCGTCCCGATGAAGCAAGTTGATTCGTCTCCCTAAGGACCAAATCTTCGTCGGAATCTAAGAGAGAGAGAGAGAGTCGGGTGGTGTGAGGGAGTCAACCGATAGGGGGATTCTGTTTTGTTTTTTTTTTAATTGAAAACCTTTTTCTTTGAAATAATCTTTTTTTTTTTCTTTTGGTTTTTTAATTAAAACAGAAATTTGAAAATTTCTTTTTTTTTTTTGTTTGTTTTTAAATATGTAGTACCGGATAGGGAACATTTATATTATGTATATTACTCACTGAATAACCAACCAATAATATATCCTCTATCGTTAAAACAATCTCACTCCACTTAAGAATGGCAAAATTTAGATCTTAAAAAATTTAGGATTCATAAACATGAATAATCCATCTCTCTTATTCAGTACTACCTCTATTTCAAACGATTTTTTTTCCCCTACAAGCTAAGGAACTAGGAGACAGAACATACATATATATATATATATAGACATTGTACAATGTTTTCAAAGGAACGAAAACTTGTACAGCAGAACTGTAATGCATTTTAAAATTTAAAATCAAATTTCTTCCATGTTAAATTTCTCCAAAATATTGGAAATTTCTCAACATTACCTCACTACTTTTCCGAAATAATGCAAAAAATAATAATAATAATAAGTGAAAAATGGATTAGTACACCTACATTTTTCTAACAAAACCTTGTAAAACCAAATTTCAGTCTATGATCCATCACAATATCTCCACAAAAAGAAAACCATCAAAGTATCTGATTTTTTCCCCCAAAAAAAAATATAAATTACATTCTCAATGATTCTGACCAATTAAGAAGTTTGTGATATATTCCAAAATTTCCGAGTGAAAGTCATTTCTAGTCAGTTATATTAAGAGACTTAAAAATCAATTTAACAAAAGTAATCATAGCCTTATCATTTTCAAAGGTTGCTTGTTCCGTGTAATCCTCCAATATTTATAGACAGCCCACACGATCGAGCCAGAGCGGCTTAAACTGGGATGGCGGGCATCACCATCGCACTCGTCACAGTCATCGCGTCCAAAGCAGCAAACAAACTCGAGAATAAAATTTCAAACACAACTCAAAAGAATTTGACACTAGATCATCATCGTTCATTTCAGCAACAAAATAAGTTCGGACCCTGGAAATTATATAGTACAGCTTAACTAAGGACGTGGATCACAGAAAGGGAAGAAAAAAATGAGGCTGAAAACCGTAATTTGGCAGAAACCATGACACACAAACCGAACCAATCAGTCCAAATGATTAATTACGAGTTAGCAATGTCCTCCAACAAAATTGAACATGCTTAAAACTAAATTACATGACATAGAGCAACCACTCTTAGTACTCCCATTTCTTCAACTCCATGCCATCAGGAGGGCTTCCCTCCACCTTCTTCGAACCGACTTCCTTCCAATTTGTTGAGAGCACTGTTCCATGGGACTCCACCTGTACCATTAACAAGAAACAAATAACTCAATGCACAAAACAATTTAAGACAGAGACTCGATCTTACCCAATTTTTTCCATAATTGTTAAGCCCAATACACAATTTTCAGAATTCGCAATGTTTTTCAAGAGAAATAAACTCTGATGGATGAGTCTTACGAAAGATTTGCTCATGGCTCTTCTTGTGTCCTCATCAGCATCCTGATATATATCCCGGAAAAATTTGTTCAAAGCTGCATCACCATCCAGCTTCTCTTCTTTCTCCTGGAATCAGAACACGGAGAGTAGGAAAGAGCACTCATAAATGGAGAAAAGATTAATGTTAATTGAAAAGGTTAGAGGCAAACCTCTTTCTTCACTTGGGCTTCAAGCTTATCCCAGTCTGTCCTTATAGGTTTTGAAGATGGGTAAGTTGGTCTTTCAGACACAGCAACTGCAAATTTGGCACAGGAATCGAGCTTAATAATGAGAGTATGCATAACAATATCACCACAAATCACAATCTAAGACCTCATGCAACACTTCCATACAGTAACCTCTGGTGCACGCCTACCTGAGGAACTAACTCTTTGAGTAACGGCAGTTTCCTTGCTGAATTCCAGAGATGTCCATTGTATGACTTCAGCTTTTGCAAGGCGAATCTCAACTTTGGTAGACAAAACAAGATATCTGCACTTCTCGGGTATTATCTGTTTAGGAAATAGGAGGCAAAGATTATGTAAGCCTTCCATACTGAAGAAAACCAAACCTAGAAATTGAGTGAAACACAAAAACAAAAGACCCACAATTAGTCAAGCTTGGAGTAAAAGAAATTTAATAGTTCACCACCACCATATGTCAAAGACACTAAGTGTGGACTTGACACTAAGTGTGGACACGTTAAAAGTTCCAAGAAACTAAGTGTGAATACATTTATGGCATATTTACTTTGCCGTAATCATAATCGGAATAAATGAAAGAGAAAATGAATGGGAGAAAAATGAAAGGGAATCGGAATCATCATTTATATTACGTTGTTTACTTTAAATTTATGAGAAAGGGAATCAAAACCATTAAAACACTATTCATATGTTTACTTAACACAAAAAACGTAATGGGAATGTTATAATTGACTGAATTATAAATATTTTAGGGATAAAATTATATTTTAATATTTTAATTATAAATAGATAGATAAGAGTCTTTACAGGTAATGGTATTCCTTAGGATGTTAGGGAGGGAAGCATTCCCATTCTTTTCCCCCAATTTTATGTGGACCCTACACAGTTCTCCCATTCCCATGTCTTGGTAAACAACTAAATGAGAATCATTACCACATATGTGATTCCCATTACCCTTTAGTAAACATGCAATTAAAGTTGAAAAGTTTAGAAACTTAGCGTGGAAACATGCTAAAGTTTAAAAATTTGTAACATAAACTCCAATTTCTAGTAATCTTATTCTATCACCTATCCAATGAACTGTTTCCGCCAGAAACCGATTCTCAACAAAATGTAATCGTTACCTTCCCAAACAAGCGAGCCTGAAAATGATATGCATCTTCTTCACCAGGAACATCAATGCTAACACTTAGCTGAAAACAACCAGTAAAATTTAAGACTCATGCAATTCTAGAACATGTTTTCCATGATCTAAAACACAGAAAACCATAAATCCCGCTAAGTGAAGATGAAAACAGTGGACCAAATCATACTATTTGTTCGCCAAACTCAACAGCAACATTGTCAGCAGGTACACCCTTAGCAAATATGGTCACAACCACTTCTTCTGGCTTCTGGTAGAATTCATGCCTGCAGAAGTTGTCACCAAAACAATAAGAGTTTTGTCTCATATATTCCCAAAAGAACAAAAGGAGAAACAAAGAATACATAAAGGTGCAAGTAATACCCTCATACTCTAAAAACCTATGAAAACTATACATTTTCAATATTCAAACTGATCACTTATCCAAGAACAATTATGGACGCATCAAATCCACACTTACCTGTATTTTGGTTTGGCAGGTGTTACTGTCACCTGATTGGGAGGTTCATTCACAATCTCAACTGGCTGAACATCTTCTGTAGGCATATTAGTGCTACTGGATGTCTCCAATGACAGCTTTCCAAGATCACCATTTTCCTCTAAATACATATGCAATATCCATAAACAACGATATCAAAAGGGTCATTGAAATTTACTTAATAGGATGCATTCCCAAGGTAGTTTCTCCCTTCCTAAAATGAAATCCCTTCCCCATTCCCATAGCAACTACCAACCTGCTATACGCTGATCACATTCTTTTATTAAACCTGTGAATCTTGAATCTCCCGGTAACAAAGAAGCACCTTTTTCCAAGGCTGCCTTGGCGGTCTCAAATTCTTCAAGCTTGATGCAGGCAGTGCTGTAGCCAGAAATAGCAAGAAAGGAGTTAAGAAATAGCAAGAAAGGAGTTATTAACGACTTATCAAACTCATAAACAAGAACCCACAGAATCAACACAAAGGAAAAGCCTCGTGTATCCAGTGCTAGTGTATGAATAGTAGGGGAAAAAAAAAAAACCATACACAATGTCAAATTTGGAGTACAAGTTTAAAAAATCAATAATGAAAAATAATAAATAAAAACTATTTGAGAAAAGACCAGATGAAATCAAGAATTAACAAACGAGTCTCCAATTTTATAAACCCCTTCTACAGGAAATAAGGACGTCAGCCACATAACTTATTATATAAAACTGACACCATCTCCTTTAAATTTTCAGGGGGGGAAAAATTTCAAGCTAGTAAAAATAACTAGCAGAATCCAGAAGAACAAGCAACAAAAGTTCAGTCATAAAGTGTTTCTAAAAGTCTAAGAGACAGATAATATAGAAAAAAGCTACAATAACTAAATCCAGCACACATGATACCCTTTCCGCAAGTAGGCTTTTGCATTCGATGGTTCCAACTCAATAGCCCTGTTTGCATCCGCAACAGCTTCTGTATATAGCATACAACAACAGTAAGCACCAATAGTTTGTGTATATATCTATATATATTTCCCAAGACCAAAAGTAAAGCAACAAGAACATTTATCCATTAAATATCGTTCCTCACAAAGCATCATAAGGAAACAAATCAAGAACAATGGAGTGGAAGCATCAAATTTGAGCAGAAAATTCAAACCATATCTCGAATTGCAGACCCAATACTAGTAAAGATACTGGGTGTGTAAAGAAAATCCCAGATTGGCCAAACATGAAAAAGAAAAAAAAAAACACACACACACACACACACACACAAAAAACAATGGGTTAGGCTACTTTTTGAGATGGAACCCCATGTCCTAAAAGGATGTATAGTAATCACTCTTATCAGGGTTAGTAATTATCAAATTCTACTTCTAGTTCCATCTGGGTAACAGAATAAATAATTATACAATCACAACATAAGTGTAAAAATTAAGTCTTGAGTCAACACCACGAGAACCAAAAAAAATAAAAAAATAAAAAGATTTAGGGCTAATGCGAAACTGAGAGAAAGAAAAAGAAGATACCAGTGAAGTTGGAGAGTTTGATGTTGGCCTGGGCTCGGTCGACGTAGAGATCGGCGTTCTTAGGGCTAATTTCGATGGCTTTGGTGTAGAGGTCGACGGCCAGCTCGAAGTGATCGTCGATGAAAGCCTCCTTCGCCTGTTTTTCCAGATCGGAAGCCATATCCACCGGAGAAGATGAAGATGAAGAGTCGAAGGGTCTAGAAAGAATGGAAGAGAAGACTTGGGGAAAGAGAATAAACTTGACTTGAGCTGGCGACAAGAGATTCCAATTGCCAACCCCCCTCTGGCCTCCACATAAGAAAATTGTGTATATATATCTTAAAATATGATTAAAAAAAACATAAAGTAGCATATATGTAGTATCTTTTTTTTTCATTTTGAAAACCTAATAAATTGTATTTATTTCGTTTTTTTTTTACAAGTATCTATTTGTTTATTGATAACAGACAGATAAATATAATTATTGTGAGTTGGATAGTATTGGCGAGTTTAGGATAACTTTTACTTTCACTAATTTCGGATAATATAGGCCAGTTTAGGATAACTTTTACTTTTCCCTGTCACAATGGGCAGAATTAGGTGACGGTAACTCACTAATCTCTTATTTTATAATTTTACATTAATTTATCTTTTGAAAAATTTCAAGTTATGCTCCTATTTACCATTGTTGAATTTTTTTATTTTTCAAGCTTTACATGTATTTTCTTTTCTTTTTTGGAAAAAAAAATCAAGTTGTGCCATTAATGTTCTAATCACACTCTTATATTTTTATCCTAAAAATGAATTAATTATGGTATAAGTGCATCATTCTTTATGTCGAGAAAAAATACAACTCTGTTTCTTAATTCTTTAAATTTTTGTCATAAATTTATTTCAATTACTTCATCAAACTCATCTAAAAGGTAAAAGATAGAATTAATTATAATAATAGCTCAAGAATTATACTCTAGTATTACTTTGGTCTCCCGAATTTTCAACATATATAGTGAATATTATGAGTTATGTAATTGTTACAACATTAACTCATTTATTACAAATTGTTCATATTTTAACCGAATTGGATCATGTGTAAAGCATTAGCTCAATGTAACGAGGTATAATAATTATTTTAATGAGAAAATGAATTAGGGTTAACAAACGAAAGCTAATATTATATCCTACAATTTTCCTAACATATGTGGTGCTAAAGCTATGCTTTTAAAAAAAACCTTGCACTTATCTTGATTGTTTTATTCAAGGAGACCTACCAAATTATTTTTGTGAAAAAACAAGAAAAATACAAGGACTTTTGCTCTCAGTTCTATTGATTAAAAAAGTAAAATAAATAAGTCAATGTCGCAACAACTGCATAATTCATGATAGTTCACTACGTAAATTACAATTGCATAATTCATAATAGTTCACTATATAAGTTGAAACTTCAGAGACTGGAGTTGTATAATAAGTACAATTCAATAACTATTACCGTAACAAACCCAAAAACGTATAAAGATTTTTTTTTTAAAAAGAGAAATTAGTGGAAAGAGTTTAAAAATAAAAATTCTTGACATTAGTAGTTATACTGTACCCAAAAGAAGTTTTGACTCTACCACTACCTTTCATTATACTATTTAGATGACATATTTAGAAAAGAGATTTTAAGTATATAAATGGTTTTTTCGGTCATTCATTTAGAAATGTGAGAATATAAGTTGTAATTAAAAAATATATATATTTTTCTTAAAACTCTTATTAGTCTTCTTAGGCTATATGTGTTAACATTTTACCCAAAGAGGCTCCATATATCTTGAAACCATTTTGGTTTTTTTAGTTTCCTCACTTGGTTAGCATTTAAGAAATAATAAGTTGAGATTTACAATAAACATTTATCTTTTTTGTGGCTTCATTGTCACTCTTCTTTTTTCTCTTCCCACTAATTTTCTTAATAACACATATTTAAAATTTAAAAATCAAATATTTTCTTAACACACACCTTTTAATGTTGATTATTCTAAACTTAGAGGTGAATAAAATCAAATCTTGAAATTTCTTTTTTCGACGCCTAGTTTTGGGGATCTTTCACCCATTTTTATATTCTCCATTCTTTAATATGTTACTTTCTTGATAAAACCACATATATTAACGAATTTTTAAATATTTTTTGTTTAAAAGAATATATAGAACAACTTTTGGGGTTGATTCTAAATATTCATATTATTTATTTATTTTTTCAATTATTCTCCTAAAAAGTTAGAGTTATTGAAGAATTTTCTTAGAGTTCCTGAGAGGGAGAAAGCTATTTTTTAGGCTCATTGAGAGAGTTAATTTTTTAGAATTCTTGAGATAGAGTTCTAATTTTTAAGATTATTGAGAGAGAATGTGTGTGTGTCAATTTAAGAAAAAAGTTATACTTCACAGTATATTCATTCATAATAATGAAAATTTTATATAATAAAATAATTTTAATTTTTTAAATTTTTTAAGAGGGTGTTTGATTTTATCAGGGTTGTGTTATGAAAGAATAGTATAGTTAAGAAATATATTATATTATATAATATCAAATGTGATCATTTATGTCATTTTATATAAGATTATTATTGTCATTAATTAAAATCAAATGAAGGGTGGGAGGAGAGAGAGAAAAAAGATAAAAAAAAAAAGAGGTGGCAGCACCTTATCTTTTTGGGATGATTATATTTTTATATCTTCCATTTTGACAGTCTGTTTAATTTATACATTGTATTTTAGTTATTATCAACATTGACATTTGAATTTAGAACTTGTAACATATTTATACTTTCCCCAGGTTAAACACGAATTTTGATCATTATATTTACCAAAATATGCTGTAATATACACATTTGAAAATAAGTTGAAATTTAAAACAAATCTAAAATTGATAAATATATTTATAAATAATATTTAATATTTATAATTTTTGCTATTCTTAAATTTTTTGTTAATATTTATTNTTTTTTTTTTTTATCTAGTCGCTAATGCCCGAGCTAACATTGTTTTTAATCAAAAAATTATAATGACCAAATAGTTCTCGTCTCTAAATTATTCTAAACATTTGCCTAAGGTATATATATTTTTGTTTGTAGTCTTATCATTTTCATGACCACCTCTATTATTACTTTTTCTTTTGAGCTAAGGACAATATTATTAATTTCGAGCCAATTAGAACAAAATAACCGTGACCAATTTTCTTTTGTCGTATTTCTTCTGACCAATTTCAATACAAAAAATCAAGTATGTCATAGATTATTTGATTACAAATATTTGTGCAAGTTATACCTTTCTTTCATCCATTCTGACTTATTCGAAGGATACCTTTAGTTTATAATTCGAAGCTGAAAAATTATGTTATATAGTACGACTAATAATAATACTAATAATATTTGCAGAATTTTTTTTTTTTCTTGAATCCCACGTAGGAAACTTCCACGTAACCCCAAAAAAAAAAAAGGAGAGTGCTCCCAGGAAATTTCGATGATAATTACAGGAGACCAGAGAGAGCCAAGGTCATATGGAAAAAAGTATATAAATAAATAAAATAAAGCCAAGGTCAAGTATGGAGTTTTCCATTTCCCATTGTGTAGTTCAGTCCTTTTCTTCCGGGAAATTGTGGTGCAAGTTCAACGAAGTGGTTCAGAAACAAAAGAAAAAGCCCCATATTAGAATTAAATACACGAAAAAGGACACCCATAAGCTATTTCATTATTAAATCGTAACGATTACCGAGCTTAAATAATATACGGATTTCATTATTTAATTTTGTTATATGAATAATAACACACAATATCGTGACTTACGACTCTTCTATAAATATTAACATAACTTTTGATTTCTATAAAGTACCTTAATATTTAAAACATCTGCAAATGTACCATAAGCGAGTAAAGGTAACTTATTAAAAGTTTAAACATTAATTATTTATTCCAGTAAAAAAAAATTAATTATTTTTAGAGTTATTTGTTTCTATTTAAAAATTAAAACTAAAAAAACTATGGTACACATTGATTAATGAGGGGTAATTTGGGGTTTTTGCTGTTTAAATCACTTAATTAGTACACGTTTGGACATATTTAAAATGCCATCGCATTAATTTGTAGAAAATCAAGGTAGGTTGGTTTTGCCCAAAAAAGTCAAAAATTCTCATGTCACTAATTCCTTGTTATGTTATTTAAGTATAAATTGTACATTGGAATTCACACGTCAACATGAAAAATTGTGTAGTGAATCTAGAGAGCGAAAAAAATGGTGCAAAAACAATATCCTCACCTCTTTTAATGAGAAAATAATGACAAATCGAGACCTTAAAACGTTTTGTTTGGAACTTGAATTTTTGGAGAAAAAAAAATTTTTACGGATTCTTTTTTTTTTATTTTTTGTTTGAATTGAAAAAAAAAACTACAAAATTTTTTTTTAAGAAAAACAAAAATTTAATTTAATGTAATTTTTTAGTATATAGAATATTAACGTATTAATTAGTAAAATCAAAAGTGTGAAAATAAAATTCTATAAACTTTAAGAGAAAATATTTTCCTCTTTTTTTTCATGATTTTTGTTCTTGTAATTTCTTTTCCCTCAAAATCCGGAACCTAAATCATTCATGGGACCAAACAAAATTGATAAATGTTGTTGGGTGCTGGTAACTGTGTACTTGTGTGCTCAACCGTGACCCATTTGAAATTGCTAACCTTACCAAAACAACGTTCGACATGTCATCACTAGCCAAAGTGAACAAGTTGTTGTTCAACTTGAACAGAAGCGAAGCGCACCGTTTTGAAGATGTATGCTTGCGGATTGTTTCATCGTGCAACTCTCAGTCCTTGGAACAAGGTTTATGTGTGCACAGCCCAGTTATCAAACTGGGTCTTCATGGTAACCTTTTTCTAAGCAACAATCTCTTGTCTCTGTATGCTAAATGCTTTGGAGCAGAACATGCACACGACTTGTTCGACGAAATGCCTTATAGAGATGTTGTATCGTGGACTGGTTTAGTCTCTGCTTATTCAAGGAGTGGGAAGCATGGGAAGGCCCTTGAATTGTTTGATTCTATGATAGCTTCAGGTGAGAGTCCGAATGAGTTTACATTCTCCAGTGTATTACGATCGTGTTCTGCTGTTGGGGAATTCGATATGGGGACACGCATTCATAACTATATGATAAAACTTGGGTTGGACTCGAACAATTTTTTGCTCAGCTCCATGATTGATTTTTATGCCAAGTGTGGTTGCAGTGAGGAAGCTCATAATGTATTCAGAGGAATGGACAGTGGTAATACTGTAACTTGGACAACAATGATATCTTCGTTAGTCCAAGCTCAAAAATGGATTCTGGCTTTGAAACATTATGTTGATATGATCAATGCCCAAGTTCCTCCAAACGAGTTCACTTTTGCGATGATTTTAGAGGCATCCTGTTATCTGGATTTGGATTATGGGAAACTACTACATGCCCATTTGATCACTTGGGGAATTAGGCTGAGTTTGATTCTAAAAACAGCTCTTGTGAATATGTATTCGAGTTCCCAGAGGATGAAAGATGCCCTCAAGGTCTTGCGTCAGACGCCCGAATATGATGTCGTGTTATGGACCTCTGTTATTTCCGGTTTCACTCATGACTCGAAAGTCAAGGAGGCTGTTTCTGCGTTACAGGAGATGGAGATCTTTGGATTTGTGCCAAATAGCTTTACGTATTCTAACTTACTGAAGGCTTGCTCGACGGTTTCGTTACTAGACCTGGGAAAGCAAATCCACTCACGATCGATTAGGACTGGCTTGGAGGCTGATGTTTGTGTTGGAAACGCACTTGTTGATATGTATATGAAATGTTCCAACCTCGTAGAAGATGGTTCGAGAGTCTTTAGGGGGATAACCTCACCGAATGTCATCTCTTGGACTTCTTTGATTGCTGGGTTCGCTGATCATGGTTTTGAACAAGATTCCTTCCATTTTTTCCTTCAGATGCGAGCAGTGGGAGTGCAACCAAATTCCTTTACTCTCTCCGCTGTCCTTCGCGCCTGTCGTACCAATAAATCACTTAGTCAAACGTTGAAGATCCATGGATACATAATTAAAGCTAAAGAATGTTCTGAAGCGGTGGTTGCGAATGCTCTTGTAGATGCTTATGCTGCTCTAGGAATGGTAAACGATTCATGGCGAGTGACAAGAAAAATGAAGGATAGAGACATTATCACATACACAAGTTTAGCCACACGAATGAACAAGTTAGGAAATCACGAAATGGCACTGAATGTCATCAAGCACATAAAGGACGACAACATCGAGATGGATGGATTTAGCTTGGCAAGTTTTTTGTCTGCGTCAGCTGCCTTAGCAACAATGGAAACTGGGAAGCAACTCCATTGTTACTCGATAAAATCCGGTTTCAGCAGCTGCACTTCAGTTTCCAATGGTTTAGTTGACTTGTACTGGAAATGTGGTTATGCAGACGATGGTTATAGAGCTTTTGAAGAAATGTCAGATCCAGATGTCGTATCATGGAATCAATTAATATCCGGATTGGCGTCAAATGGATATGTCAATTCTGCTCTCTCTGCCTTTGATGACATGAGGTTAGCAGGACTGAAACCTGATTCTATCACATTCCTATCAGTACTTTTTGCATGCAGCCGTGGTGGGTTGGTTGATTTAGGTGTCGATTATTTTCATTCAATGAAAAATAAGTATTACATAACACCACAGCTCGATCACTATGTTTGCTTAGTAGACCTACTCGGACGAGCTGGCCAATTAGAGAACGCCATGGAAGTCATTGTCAACATGCCGTTTAACCCCGATCCTTTAATTTACAAGACACTATTGGGTTCTTGCAAACTCCATGGAAACATACCTCTGGCTGAAGATATGGCAAGACGAGGTCTTGAACTTGATCCATCTGACCCAGCTTTCTACCTGCTGCTTGCCAACTTGTATGACGAAATGGGTCACTCCAACTTAGGAAAGAAGACCCGCCAGCTGATGACAGATAAAGGGGTAAGGAAGAATCCTAGCCAGAGCTGGATTGAGATTAGGAACAAAGTTCATATCTTCAACGCAGGAGATAGGTCACATCCACTGACGAATGAGATTCATGACAAAATAGTATCACTTACAAACGAGTTAAAGAGACGAGGATACTCACTTAAAGACACAGAAGGTTCATCTTATCATAGTGAGAAATTAGCCGTTGGCTTTGGTCTTCTCAATACTCCATCTAAGGCTGCTATACGCATAAGCAAGAATATGCGTATCTGCAGTGAGTGTCACGACTTCATAATGCTACTAACTCGATTCATTGATAGAGATGTGATTGTTAGAGATGGGAACCGAATCCATGCCTTTAAGAGGGGTCAATGCTCGTGCAAAGGCTTCCATGAAAATTGTTTTATAGAGAAAAAAACACATAATGTTTTGCATGGATAGTTATGTCTCCTGAGATCATGACACATGACATTCCTTAGTCAGATTGTTCATTGCGTGAAAAAGGTTTTACTTTCTTCTTTTCGAAAAGGAAAGTAAATATTAGCTCAGCCGACTTGTGAGCATAATCAAATTGCATACAACATCTCCAAGTTTTTGTTTCTCCATTTCTTATTATCGGGCGGTGTCCATTACCCCACGAAACACAGTAAACAAAAGGCTGATAACATTACCAATTTGGTCGAAAGGTAGATGCCAAAATAGTCTTTTTTTGGCAGCTGTATTTATTTGGAGGTTCGAGGCTCATTAGCTAGTTAAATACCACGCGTCAATCACCAGTAGGTCGGAGAGGATAATCAGCCACATTGAACACTGGAAGTTACATCTCCTTTTTTTTTATAAATAATCTTGTCAAGAAATACATTTCGATACTAAACAATCAACGTTGTGCATCACAATAATACCTCATTTCATGAGGTAGCTGCTCTCTACAAATCCACAATACAAATTCTAGATATAAAGAATCCTCTGTCCTGGCCGCGTACTTGGGTACGAAAAGATGCTAAACGCTAGCAAATATTGCATCGCATTACTTGTTCTGGATACAAAATGCAAGAGGGGAAATGAAAAAAGGAAAGCAAATGTTGATGTAAGGCCAGCCAAGTATAGATTATTAAAAATTCAAGCTTCATGTCCCACCATTTAAACTCTGGTTCAATCTAGCTAACAGCTCAGAAAAAGGGAACACAAACAACATGTTGAAGATCCTTGAACACACATGCTTGCATAACTCTACTCTTTTGGCTGAGACTCACTAGATGTGACCGCAGGAGGTGGTTCCCTCGTTGAGGAAAGTTGAAGAGACTCCAGTGTTTTGTAGAAATCTTCTGGAAGAGGACCTGGTCGGTGAAGAGGAACATGCTTGGGAACTGGAGCATCGTTCTCAATCACCTCACATTCATAGTCATCTGGAACACCCCATGGATCCCACTCTGCAAGCCAGCACAGCATTACAAAGGAAAAAAACATCAACTTTTGCCCACTAATTGAAACATGAAATGGATAATAGACTGAAAACTTATCAACAATACTAAACTCATCTAGTGATGGAATTACTATACTAACCGATGAGATATACATTCCTTCAGATATGATAAGTTTCAACTTTCAAGCACGTTAGAAATGCACTTTCGAATTGCAAATTTCACCACATATAAAACAACAGAATTCAATCAAACTTCACTATAACTTTTTCTAAAACAATTACAACAAGTGATACACTTCAAGTAAAATACAACGAACAAAGTTAACTATTAACTAGCAGTCACTGCAGATCAGAACTCTCAATAGAACTTTTCACTCAGACTTGCCAGTTGATTATTCTTTTAAATCCAAATTATTCACATAAAGATCACATTTTCATAATACGGCATCACCTGGTGTTTAGAAGTCGGTGATTTCCATTCCAGGTTAACAGAAATCGACATTTCAGTGGATCAAACATAATCAGGGCAACTTCACGTTATCGACATGGATGTAATACTGAAAAATTGCAACTAAGAAAAGGAAACACATCAACCCAACACAACTATTTCAGCCAGTCAATTTCCATTCTTAACAGAGACACCACACCAAACACGCTAATACACACATAACGTACATTTTATTCAATTTAGTTTTCTTCTTCTCAATTTACTTTTTTTCTTCTCAAGTTCATGAGTAACCCAGAATATAACACAGCATAACACAACCACAGGAGCAAGCAATCAAATATAGCACAGCATAATCATAACAAATAAAGTCAATCACTCAAGTGTTGAAATCTCAAATTTCCCATCCTAATTGTTTTCCACCATTTTTCTTCTCTAAACTTCTTATAATGTCATATGGAATCGGGTATCAGTATCCTTAAATTCAATTTTAAATTTCTATTGCTCAAAAAAAACAAACAACCCAATTTTTCTTTTCTCCATTGATACATTTTCATTTTTCTTTTAAAAAAAAAATTGAAGATAGCTAATTTCGCATTAATGCAGATCGAATACGAACACTGAAATTTTCAGGATCAACAAAACTTTAAATCAATGACAAATTCAAACAAAAGAGAGATCAAACCCCCAATATCAGAAAAGGTTCAAAATTTAGGGTTCAAGAAGAAAGAAGGAATATACAGACCAATCATCTTTCCGATGAGGGTGAGCTCGTCCCGGGCCTCCTCGATAAGCTCCTCGACCTGACCACAGGCGATTCGCTTCTCGATGACCTCCCAATCCTCTTCTTCCTCACAAACCTTGAGACGGTGGCGCGTGAAGTGCTCCACGGCCTTACGGTAGCCCTCATCCGCAGGAATGGCCTCAACCTCCTTCAGGGTCTTCTTGTAGAGCCCGATCAGGACCTCCCTCGCATTGGGGACAACATCCAATCCGACGATACCCGTCGTCTGCTTCACCTTGGCCAATAATGGCCGTCCGATCACTCGTAGGAACATCTATCTCTTTAGGGGTGTTCTTGCTCCGGATGGATCTCAGATGGTGTCGCAGACCTTCAGAGGCTCAGTCTCAGTGAGGTTTAGAGAGAAGAAAGGGCAGAGAACTGAGAATGACAAGTCTCTTGGGCCTGGATTGGGCTTGTCTTAGGCTTGGGCTATCTGTTCGGTCATAGGAGGAGAAAATGGCATGGATAGGACTAACTTGGGCCAAAATGATTTTTTGTTCACTTTTCCGAAAATGACATTTTTTAGTGTACCATAGATCAAAAGTATATATCTTGAGAAATTTAGGTGGATGACCAATATTTTAAATTTAATTAAGTAAATATCTATTTTTAAAATTTTATAGCTAAATATCCAAGTATATATATTTTTACACTTGGTAGATATGTTTATCTACTAATTTCAGTTGCTATACTGAAATGTACCTGATATATAATTTTTTACACTTGGTATATAAACATATATATCAGACATTTTGCTATAATATTTAACAAAGGGATATTTACTTAAATTGGGCCTAAATTTTGGTCATATTTCTAAAAAGCCCAAGTATATTTGACCATAAAAAACTATTAGGGATATTTACAAAATTCCAGGCCCAAGATACCAAAAATTGAAAAATCCAGGATGGACTAATTTTTTTGAAAAATCCCAGATAGATTTCGAAAAATATCACTTTTTAAAAATATTATTAGAAATATAGCACTTTTAAAAAATATTTAGAAAAATACCATTTTTTCTTTAAATTTGATATTTTTCAATGGTACTCGAGGTAACCAGTTAGGTTACTTAGAGTAACCAATCCAGTTATTTGATGTAACTGTTCAAATTACCTCAGGTAACTCGACTAGTTACCTTACGTATCTCATCAATCAGTAAAAAGTGGTATTTTTCTAAATACTTTTATAAGTGGTATTTTTATAATTAAATTCGAGATTTCTCAGAACAATTTCAAATTCCGGGATTTTTCAATTTTTTTGAAAAAATACCATAAAAAATCAAATTTCCTCAAACTATTATTTAGGACTTTTTCATGGTCAAGAAGTTTTAAACATAGGTCAAGACATCATTGACACTCTTAAAAGTGTTATTTTTTTTTTAAATTACATAAAAAACCATTTTGGCCCAAATTAGTCCTACCGTCCTTTTCTCTCATGTAGTGTTGCTAGTCAGTCATAGCAGGGCCCATACCTTGAAGGCCTAAAACCTGAGAGGCCGAGCCCATAATGGCAACATTGACTAATCCTAGCTGAATTGGTATTTAGACATGAATACTTGATTCGATTTGATTATCTTAAGTAACATGACTAGTTACTTAGTTGGTTAAAAAAAAAGTGATATTTTTTAAACAAACTTTTAAAAGTAGTATAATTTAAACAAATTCAAAATTTTTAAAAGAGTTCAATGATAGTAAATATCTCATCTCATATCCGACTTTTTTAATATCACATGATGTGGCATATGCATTGTCACCGTACAACTGGTGAATAGCATTGAAACATATTTATAGTAAGTTTTAATTCACCAGTTGAATTGTGATAACTAATAACTTATTTGCTACATCGGTCGGTCATGCGATTTTAAAAAAATAGTTTTAAAAAAGTAGTAAACTATATGGTTTCTTTTTTAAAGGACAAAAAATGTGACCTAATTTTTTCTATTGAGGTAAATGTGACCTGAATTTATAGATGAGTCTAAGTAATAGTTTTATTTATTTATTTATTTATTTTAAGAAGGCTAAGTATGAGTTGACTTTAAACTTTTAAGGTTAACCTCAAGGGTCAACCTCGACTTGCGTCGTATTTTCAAACAAACGAAGAGAGAGCTTGAAAACTATGGAAGATGTATCTTTTTTAAAATTTGGGGCACCATTTGTGCTCTACTTTTGGCATGACATGCCGGCATTGACGTAACCATAATACTTCTACTGTTTTCAGTATCTGTCAACGTAATGCCAAGTAGATTTTTTCCTTGTATTAAAATGGTTTTTGAAAATTTCTACGAATACGAATAATTATATGTACACGGCAGCAAGCAACAACATTTTTGTAATGTAGTATTTTTTTTTCTTGGTAAAAATAACGAAAATTATTGAGTTTGACAAAAGACCCTTTCTCGTATTTGGGTATAGAGCCGCCAAGGATTATCGGCAGGTGGTGTGGTGGAGAGTACAATAATGGGTTGAGTTGTGGTTGGTGATGGCCTACAGTGCCCTATGGGCTTTCTCAAATGCCACTTCTTTCGTGTACCATTGACCCAAATGATCAGGATTTTCAATTATGTTCAACTAGGAGCCCGAGCCCATAAATCCAATATTGTTTTTTAAAAAATAAAATAAATGAAGAATAAGTCTGAAGAACCAAATATTTTTTAAATAAGAACCGCCCGTCCACAATATAAATCAGCCTCGAGATTCCTGAGGGAACATTATCCAGATTGTGCTAGTAGTTTTGTGTTTTATTTTATTTTCAATGGCAAGTTTGTGCTAATAGTTACTACTTAATACTTAGTACCAACCTTCATTATTTTTTTTTTTTAAATGCTTTATACCAACCTTTACATTGAACAATAATGATATTAGAAAGATCTTAAACAATTTATCTGAAAAACATTATATTGGAAAATTGATAGGGAAACCATAGAAATTTCTTCTTGTGTTGTAGATACTTAAATTAATGCTAAATTACTATCGTCAAACGCGTTTAATCCCCACTATCTACTATCTACTGGTACCCTATGTGGGTCTTACGTGAGCTCCACCCCAAGAATAGGGATGCATTTGACTCCTCAAAGGGTGATAGTCAAAGTGCCAATAAATAATTGAACATTTGATAAAATTACTTATGATTAGTGAATTGAGAGAATGTATCAAATAAGAGAATGATAATTAAGAAGAAAATCCCTTATTTCTCGAGATTTTTGTTGAAACAAGTATATAATATGCATCCACTAATAAAATTGATAGATAAAGAGATGACAAAAACTGTCGCAGAAAGTAGGGATGAGCAGAAAATTCGGCAACCCAAATAACCCGACAATCCAATATTTAGACAAGTTATGCGTCGATTATAACTCGTCCATTCAATATTTAAATGGGTTAGATGTCAATTCCAACCCGCCCAATGCAACTCAACCTGACTAAATAAGATAATACTTAGTATTTCATTTATTATTTTACATATATGGTTACCTTATTAAGATAAAATGAAAAGTTTAAGATAAGTTTTAACTCAAAATCAAGATGACTTTGTCTTCAATATTTAATTTAAAGCCACACGGATAAACTTTGAAACCCCAAACTCCACAATTATTAGCTTTTGATTCTTTGTCTTTGAAAAAAAAAAAAGAAAAAAAAAATTTAGGTTAACCCGGCCAAAACTATTCTTAAGATAAAATAAAAAGTTTAAGATAAGTTTTAACTCAAAATCAAAATGACTTTGTCTTCATTATTTAATTTAGAGCCACATGGACAAACTTTGAAACCCCAAACTACTCAACAGTTGTTAGCTTTTGATTCTTTTTTTGTTTTTAAATAGTTTAAGTTAATCTGACCAAAACTTTGGGAGGGTTATGAATAAAATTTCAATTCATTGGACAAGTTTCAGGTTGCAAAAGCACAACCCAAAATTCATTGGGTCGGGTTGGAGGAGTTGTGTAACTCGTCCAACCCGACCGACGCTCATCCCTAGTAGAAAGCTTGAAAATGGTAAGATTTTTTTTTTTAACCCTCTCAGAGAATAATTAATTCTATTCTCTAAATCAACAACATAATATTTCTAACCATCCCCCCCCCCAAAAAAAAGTAAGTTTTCCAAGAAAAAAAGTTACTACTTTTAACACAAGTATAATAGTCAAGTGGCAACAAATAATTGGACACTGATAAAGTTTATCATGGTCAGTTGGTTACAATAATTTATTAAATATAATATAAATGAATAAATTTTCTTTTTATTCCTCGAGATTTCCGTCAAAACGAGTATTAAAATGTGTTGTGTGCGTTAACGCATAAAATTGATAAGAGGAAAGAGAGGAATGAAGATTTAGTAGAAAGCTCAAGAGTTATATGATTTTTTACTTTTCCTCTATTTTTACTCTTTTTGGAGACGAAATAAAACTACTCTATGAATCACCAATATGGATTTATGTTGAAATAGTTAATAGGATGGTGAGCAAATCAAAAAAAAAAAAAAAGGTTGTAAACACTGCCAAACCAGGTGAAAAAATTTTATTTTCCACTGAATTAATTTCATTTGATTGCATTCATGTTTTAGGATTTTTAATAAGTTTATAGTACTTTCTTTTTACAGATTGTGTTTTCTATATTCAGTTTAAACATTCAAAGGGGAAGATCTATAACTTTCATCATAATTCAGGTTATTTGTGTTCAGTGAAATGTAATTGGCCTTCTCCAAATTTTATCAACGTATGAACCAATGCGAAGGTGAGACTATCTTGCACACTTCATCATCTCGTATGTTTATTTGCCATTGAAGAATTTGAATCTATTCCATTTAGCAACGTGCACTCAATTATATCTCCTTTTTATTTCTCTAAATTATTATTATTATTTTTTTATATTTATTTTTTAAAGTAGGAAGAGCAATGATAGTACTCTAATTGAGTATTAATGTAAACTTTTACCTTGTATGTGATTTGCCTAATCATAATCATTTTATACGGACGCGACAAATAGATAGAGAGTGCGTCAAGTCGATGTCCCTAGCTATGAATTTACCCAAACCGGATCACTTCTCGAATCTCAATGATGTTTGTTTAGGTTAACCCAATAATTGTTATGTTTGTAGGACAACCAACCAAAACAATCTATTACACATGGGAAACCTTTCTACCTCGAATAACAAAATCCACCTAAAATATTGTGTAATCAAATATATATTTTTATTCATTTTGATTACTAGAAATTTTTTTTGGGATATAGCTTATTATACTTTTGAGAGAAAAAAAAATCGTTTCTTTTTCCATGTCACACCCCAAACATGACCTTTCGAGGTTAGTTTAGAGATGAAGTCATTATTCCTTATAAATTATAATGTAATGCCTTGGAGGAAAGATAAGATAATCTAACAACAACTTGCATAATCACTAATTTAATGCTAAGGATATTTTGGATTACCCAACAACTAACACCATTAACTTATAAATTTTCCTCCTTCAAATAAGATAGTTTATTACCTAATGATATTTTTTAAAAAATAAAAAAATAAATTCAAATAAATTATATTTGACCAACTCTTGCATCCAAGAAAAAAAATATTTGACCATCGTGTGTGAATGGATAAAAGAAGATTTTGTGTTTGTCTCGTGATAAAGGCGATTGAACCGAAGCCGGTCACGCTCTCCTTCTGACAACCTTCTTCCCTTACATGAAACCGACAGCTGTAATCCACCCACTTGTTTGTCCCCCTTTTTTTTTTTCCCCCTAAAATGAAATATTTATAAAATAGATGATAATTATTAGTCTATGTTTCACATCTCAGAATAGTTATGTGTTACTGGGTTAGTGGTTTTGCTGACCTGGATGCGAAGCTAAGACTTCAAACCTTTTGAACAAAGCCGTAAATCACATCAGCCACGTAATTTCAGTCAAATTATTTATAATTAAGCAGGTCACAACACAGATAATTGAACCAGAAATGACCTCTAAATTTCAGAATAAGAAACTTAATGCAAAATACCAACTATATATGTAAAGGATGTTGAATTTTGTCTGTTGCTGTATTTGTCCACTGTGGTTGTACTATTATAGAAAAGTAAGCAATAATAAAGTCATCTCCGTCTAAGCCAAAGAAAAATATATATATATATAAAATATAATATATATTAGAGTCTTTTTTTTTTTTTTTCTTGAGAATATAGAGTCATTTGGCCATCATTCATGAGTAAATAAGCATGACACTGTTCCACGTGCAGTGGTGATGCTGTACATACGTGGCACCTTATAATTTCAAAAAATAATAAAAGTTTCTAAATCCCATTTAGTTTTTGGCCAAGTGTTCAAGTCGGGTTAGTTTTTAATCTGGTTGATATTTATTAACCCGAAGTTATATTAGTCGGGTCAGACAGTTTTGACAACTCACCCAATGTAATCCAACCTGACCGACTTAGATTTATTCTTAGTATTTTAATTTATTTTTAATTATAAATTATATAAAAATCTAAAAATTATGAAAAAAGATATTAAAAAAAACATAAAATCATACTTATAAATGTTAAGGAGGGTTAACCCGAACAATAAATTGGTCGGATTACAAACTTATAAATTTTAAAATTTGATGGATTTCCGGTTATAAAAATGCAACTTGAAATTTGATTAGGCAAGTTGAGTGGGTGGTTTAACCTGCTCAACCCGATCGATACTCAGCCTTTTTACAAAACCGATTTAACTGCGACACACTTAATTTAGACAAATTTTTAAAAAAGTTACACATTTTACAAGTATCCAATTTTAGTAGCTAGGATGTTTAGATGAGGTTGAACTTGCACTGCACCATATGTACTGATTTTTCATAAATTTATAACATTTTGATGATTTATGTAATTATAATCTCTATATTTATTTATGATATTTTTTTTATTGAACGAACAAGCTTTATTTTTTTTAATAAACTTTTAACTATATAACAATACGGCACCACACTGTATGCAATTAACTTATAAAAATAATTTTAAACATCAAACCTTTCTTGTAATCAGAATCTTTATTTCTTTTTTTTAGAAAAAAAAATATATAAAACTTCAAATTAAAAACGGTCAAAATAAAACCATATGCATTACAAAAAAAAAGAAATACGAAAAACTCTGTATTCTATTAGAACAATACTATAAAGTACCAGTGTCTATAACTAACACATCATATAGTATTGAGTATTGAGCACCATAGGATGCTTCTTAGCATTACTCGTTCTATGATATATTTACGAAAATTTAAACACAAAACAAGTAAAAAAAACCAACTTTGTGTTTGTGGGTGGAGAGGGAGAGAGATTCCTTTGATAACTTTTTATACAATCTTAGAATCCCCACCTCTATATCTATTTTTTTATAATAATAATAAACCTATATATATGCCAACACCAACTAGCAACCACTGTTACGGAGGTTGCTCTATCAAAGGGAAGCTACTACTAGCTAGAAGTTAAAGGATTCAGACTTAGATGATCAGTGTGCGGCACCAGGCGGGGTATAATCAAATTCCTTAAGGCCCAAGAAAAAGTCATCCGACAAGCTCATATTAGGGATCAGCACATCGTCGTCCTGGTCATCTTCGTTCTCAAGATCCATTAATTCTTCCTCCATTAAAATGTCCTCGACTTGTTTCTCACCACTACTACTACTACAACCACCGCCACCCTTGTCCTCTAGTTGCTTCTCATTATTTGTCTCTTCTTTAGTTTGCTCCACTGGGGTCGTCGTCGAGAGGCTCATTGCGGATTGCAACGCCGCCGTCTGATGATCTGAACTATCGTGTTTTGCAGCAATGGTCACCGGAGATAGTCTGTTATGAGTGCTTCCAAAGAGTGAGTTCCGGTGAGTCGGACGTGGGTGAGTATGGTCTCCGGTGTATGTGACAATGAAGGTGTCAACGTCAGTGTTGCTACGCTCCACTTGTTTTCTCGCCGCACACCCCTTTGAGCTACTGCAACGGTAATAGTTCCTAGAAACAGAAGAAAAGAACTTTATCAGGGAAGAAAAGAATAGTGCTAGGATCCTACTAATTGATTTTTTTTAATACCAGATGTGTGGCTCATAAATCAAATTCAACTGGTAAATTGAAATTTTATAAATTGAAACTTTATAAATTGAAACTTTATCACAAATAGATTAAATGTCATATGGTGAGAAGTGATATGCAATTTTAGGTAGTATCAAAAGGTGGACTGTGTGGGATGTTTACCATTACTCATAAGACAACTTACAAGTAATACGTACCTTGGATAAGAAGAACCCTTAATGGGTTTTTGCCCATACTTACGCCATGCCCATAAATCAGTTGAGAGATTTTCTGCAGATACGTGGCACACCATTCGTTTCTGTTGATTCTTCCTGTAAAATCAAACCAAAATAAAAGAAGGGCTTATTTTAGATATTGAAAAAAAAAATATATTCATGCAAAAATTTTTTTTTAAAAAAAAATAGATTACATAATTTGCATTAATTGGTATCTCATGTACCTTTTTCTCGGTCTAGGTGTTTCAGATACTGGCATGGTCGTTAATGGTAATGGAGGCAAAGGTAAAGTAGAAGTAGCAAGCGGACGGGCCCCAGGCTGCGGAAACTGATTATTTTGGTTTGGTTCATAAAATTGGTGTCGTTTCTGGCGGAGTCCACCAAAACCAGAAAGGTAAGGCTGGGCAAAGAATTGAGGCCCAACGACATCATTTTGAGGTCCTAACTGTTGTTGTAGTACATCATATCGAACCTGCTGGCGTGGTTGGCTACTAGATCCTCCAACATCAGAAATACCCTGAGTAGTAGCACTAGTGCCTGATATTATTGTGGTAGGGTTATTGGAGAAAAAGGGCATGTAGAATTCTTGTAATTCCTGGAAAGCGTTGGTTCTGGGCTCACCCGTGTCCGGAAATGAAAATGGGTTGTTTTCCTCCTCAAATGTCAAGGAAGCCATGCAAGACAAAGTTTCCTCAGACGACGTTGTTTTGCCACCTTTCGTGGGGTCTGTGGTAGCTGAGACGACTGAGGTTGAGGCGGCAGTGGTGGTGGTGGTGGTGGTGGTGGTTGGCATTGTCATTGTGGTCGATTTGCAACTCCGAACCACTGCGTAGAGATCCCAACCTTCGGCCATTTGAGTCCTTTTTTTTTTTTTTTTAGGGGGTGTGTTGGGGCTAATATTCTTAACTAAGTTATATGATTTCTCTTGTGTGTGCGTAGTTTTTTAGCTGCCATTTTCTTTGTCAATTGAGTAAAGAGCTGGGTAAAACAAAGGACAAAGAAGAGAACAAAAGAAAAAAGAAATAAAAGAAAAAGAAGAAGAGTGAAAGAAGAATAAGAGCTTGCGTTGAGGGGAAATGGTGGAGCAGTGACTTGGTAAATTATCAATAATTTATACTAGAGGAAATACATGTTTGTTTATTGAATAAAAGGAAATCGTAGAGGTAAAAATTTAAAAAGCAATGGGTATTTGTACCTTTTTCAAGAGAAGGGGCCTTTTACTTGATTGCTATTATCTTTTCTTTTCTTTTTTTTTTTTCGGGTATCGGTAATACATGAATTTGTAGTTTAATACCACTTTTGGTTTGCCTTTTGATTGACTTTATGAAAATTGTCAAACCGGACACATCAAGTGCATGTAAAGTGTTGAAATTTCACAACTTAAAAGACTGTAATTTAATGCAAAAGCACTAACTATGGCACGCTGCACCCGGATGGCTCATGGCTTTTAGAGCTTGTACCACGTGTTGATTAAGCTGAAACAAATCCTGACCGTTAAAAAACATGGGCCCCACCCATGAACATCTCCCTAATTTGGTCGGCCCCACATTACCCTTTCAGATAGGGACAGAACAGACAGAAAGGGTAAAAAAGGAAAAGAGATTTGTTCCTTTGCTATAATTGTCCTTACGTATACATTTCTTGTGTTTATTCTGATACCGAGAGGTGTGATGACTCTTGAGCCGTTATTATTCTTCTTTCGATGTGGGAATATTTTTGCGATTTAAACGGTGATTTTGGTTGATAAGACTGTGAGTTACAGTGCAGTAACTGTGGTTGGTGACTGGAAAAAGGATTCAGTAGATGCAGGACCAAAGTTAGAATGGTGCACCAAAAAGGATGACCTTACCGAGGGACTGCTGGGTAGACTTCAGAGCATTTTCCCTTGAGATGGGCTGAACGCATTTGCCACGTGACGTTTTTATCCTTGTTAAAGTTGTCTTGTTTCTAAATTCTAATAGAGAGGAAGTATGAGAACAATTATTTTTTTTAAAAAAAAGTCTGAGAACAATTAGTATTATATTAAATGTAAGTATGGTAATAAATTAAAGCACACAGATATTTTTGGATTTTGTACAATAAATGATGTTTATTTATGTAGCACATGACACTTCTATTTGATAATTGTAGTTTAATAATTGACAAAGTCTTGAAAATTGCATTTATTTATTCTTGTTTTTTTGTTCTAAAAAAAGATAAAAACAAAAACAAAAACAACGCAAAGCTCTCTCAAACATCATATTTAAGCATGCATTAATATATTTTACGGTATTGTCATTTTTGTTGGATTTCATACTTGATGAGCACTTAATAAGCATATCTGGTTTCTTCGGGGGGGAAAAAAAAAGCATATCTGGTAAAGTTTAAACACCCTTTTAAGTATTTGACTGTTCACATACATATTAATTTATTTCCGATGCTTTTTAAGTTGCACTGAGGAACTTCAAAGTGCCTAGCTAAAGTGTATAACTACTGGTGCCCAACATTGCAACACTACGTACGTGAAGTATCGATTGTTACCGAGAGTTTATAATTAATAAATTATGTCATACCGTTTTTATCTAAAGTGTTATTACAGATTTCCGATAATAGATTGATATTTCATATGATTTTGGACATTATAAATATTATTTGACTGATTAACTATCACATTAAAAATCACATCATTTAAATTATAAATATAGAAAGAATGTGTCATGATAATTAGCATTTTCATGAAAAAAATTTTAGTTATTGCTTCAAATAATTCAGTACCGCTTGATTGTGAAAGCCTAAATGGGACTAAAGGCTTGAGTTAAATAACGAGAAAAAAAAAATGCCAAATTCTATAGCAAAGTATGATAATGAAAAGGTAAATGAAATTCAAATTAAAGTTTAACGTGTTGTTGTGGGACCACCACTAGCTGATTCTCTGATGCAAAAGAATTATAGAAAAGTGCCAATTCTTAATTAGGGAAATAATGTGTGTGTATATGTATGTATATATATGGTCGCCAATTTAATAAATATTTTTTTTTAACCGTTGGATCACCATTTAATGGTGATCAAACATCTATAATGAAGTGTATGAAAAGACGTGTGTCATTCCATTGGTCAAAATAATACTATGTATAAGTTAAAAAAAAAAAAAACCTATACTTAAATCCAAATTGATACTTTTTAATTTGATAAGCTCGTGGTTGATTTTGATTATTTCAAAAGTTCAAATAGAAAGTCTAAATGGTAATCTTTCTCTCTCTTCCTCCTCCAATTTTCGATCAAACCCACGGGAGAAAATGGCTTTGAAGTCCTGACTCATAGTTAATATTTGAACAAAACAT
>JXTC01000035.1:1172673-1186280 GCA_002914845.1 Trema orientale
TTTTTTTTTTTTTTTTTTTTTGCATTTTAACAATGAATATTCACGATTGAGCAAAAATGATATGCGCTGTCAGTAAGACTCTTTGGTTGTTTGCTCCACGAACCCATCGAGCCGAATTGGTCACAGCAGAATGGTAATCACCTACATTTGCCACAAAGAGTGAGTCCCTATCTTTGGCCGTGAACTCGTTATTCCAACTACTACCAGTGCATTTTCAGTTCTTTTGTTAGAACATCCATTGGATTCGGCTGCTTGTTTTGCTTGCTTGGTTCTTTTGATGAGCCCTCATTCTGTTTCGAGCACTGAAAATTAAACCAATCTCCAAAAGGAAGACGGGAATCTGCTCTATTTCCTTGGTTGTTTTGAATATTATCTTTCACTTGAAGCTGTGTGAAGTGCTACGGTGCAGAATTTCTTTACTACGCACTATTTTCTGCCTCAGAATTGCCTAAGCATGCCGTTGACCTGGAGGCTCTCAAAAAAAGAAGTGGCGCTCCTGCAACAAAACAAACACAATATTGTTAAATTTGGCATAGTAAGTCTAAGATGGTTCAAATTAATTTATCCAAAAGTTGTAATCACTCTATGTCAGCAGATTTATATGTTGATCATTTCATTCAACGGAGGACCAAATAATTGTCAGTTCTAGCAATATTAACACTAATAGTACATAATATCAACTATATAATTTTGTAATTCACGGATCATTTTATGAAAAGATTAAATGGTGCTGAATATTCCAAGTTAGTCACAAAGTTGCTGAATCAAAAAATATTCATATATAGACACAGAGTTCTATACATATGCTTGGGCTTTAGACACATACTGGCTTCTAAATTTTGATAGATTTAAGGAGCAATACAAGATTGATCTATTAATTTCATTACCTCTAGAGGCTCCCATAATGTTTCTCTCCCACCTCTTTAATCACTTCTGCTGCCAAGTTATCATCTATCACATCCCGTCGATGCTGCATGTGCTGAGTTTGAGTTAAAGCATGGCAATGATGATCAGCAGATTCTTCAAGAATTTTATCAAGCGTGAGTTCACCACAGAAGTAGGGAGTACAGCTGATGAAACAAAGAGTAACCGATTAAGCATCAAATATCTCGAATTTCACTTCAAGTTATTTGCTTTTCTATGATGATTTGGAAGAACTCCATAAAAGGGAATATTCATAATCCTATTCACTGTTAAAGCATAAGTTCAAAAAATTGCAGCCATTTGATCCCTTCTATAGTTGCTCAATCAATATCCTAGTTTTGAGCACTAAAGGTGAAAAAAAAAAAAAAAAAAACAGGGGAAATCAAAACTAATTAATTTCGTCAACTCAATCTTTGATATCGATATTAAGTAGTATATGTCCTTGGTTTTTACCAAATTCAACATACAAATAGAAACGGTTGTTTAGAAATGAAATGTGATTAGTTTTTTCAAAAAAGGGATTGTAACTAGAAAGGAATCAAGAAGGTGGAACGCAAGAAACACAAGAGGCTCAATAGAATCAATAATACCTGCATCACCTAAATCCAGCAAAATAAAAAAATAAAAAAAAAAACGAAACGCGGCACTTTTTCTCTCACTCCTAGTAATGCAAACATCTTCTTAAGCCACTCGATCGGGAGTTCTACATGTTGGATAGAATCAGTCAAAACAACTTCCCCCGAAAAAGGGGGGGAAAAAAAAGCATTAATAAGCTAAAATATAACCTTCAAATCCTACAGTACTTTATAACCTCAAATTCACATTGTCTCTAGACTAAGTCAAAACAAAACTCAATTACTAACAAAAGCAAAGCTAATCCTGCACAAATAAAGCAAAAAGTAACCAAAAGGAGGGGGGAGAACGCGCTTACAAAAAGGTCTATTCCAGTGCACAAATTCTAAACTCTAGGCATACAACATTAGCCATGATAATATATTTGTTTATATATACATATATATATTGCAGGGAAAAAAAAAAGAAGAGAAGACATAATGAACCTCTGGGAAATAAAGGGTATGTCTGAAGTGGGTTGAGACAGCCATGAGACCAGTACCAGCTGAGAGGTCACCCATACTGAAGACCTGACTCACAAGGGCGCGGGGTCCTCCACCTCTGGCATTACTAGACTTGAGCCCCGAAATCCTGACCGACAAAGGGAACGCGCCCGGGTCGGTCTGAGACGATTCGAAGGCGAGTGGTTTTTGGGCGAGGCAGGGACGAGAGTCTAGACGGGCCAGACGGCGTCGTTTTCTACGGGGTTGAAAACAGAGAGAGGACATTGGAGGTAGTTGAGAAGCACGGTATGGGAGGTAAGAAGGAACCAAAAATACATAACTTGCCCATATGAGCGGCCACCATTACGGCGGCGACCGGGAGTTACAGGACTCGGGCTTGGGATCAACATGCAGCCCCGGGCGGGCTACAGCCCAGTTCCGTAAGGCCCAAGAAAAAGTCGTCCGACAAGCCCATATTGGGGATAAGGACATCATCGTCATCGTCCTCACCTTCGTTCTCATGGAGATCCATTTCGTCCTCCACTAAAATGTCCTCGCTTCCTTTCTCACCGCCACGACCCTCTTCCTCCGGCTGCTTCTTCTTCGCACCCGCCTCTTCCTCAGTCTGCGCCACCGTAAGCGGCGTGGTCGGAGAGAGGCTCGTGGCGGATTGTGGCGGCGGCGGCGACGACTGATCCGAACTGTCCCTTTTCGCAGCGGAGGCGGTCGCCGGAGATAGCTTGTTCCGAGTGCTCCCGGCGAGTGAGTTCCGGTGAGTCGGACGAGGGTGAGTATGTTCTCCGGTGTACGTGACGACGAAGGTATCGGGGTCGGTGTTGCTGCGCTCCACTTGTTTCCTTGCCGCACACCCTTTTGAGCTACTGCAACGGTAATAGTTCCTAGAACACCAAAAATTTTCCCGAGAAACAATCAGAAAGTAGAAGAAAAAATTAATACCCCTGAAGAGCTCAAATTCAAAGTAGTAGTACCTCGGATATGGAGAACCCTTAATGGGTTTTTGGCCGTACTTACGCCATGCCCAAAAATCATTGGACAGATTCTCTGCAGATACATGACACACCATTTTTTTCTGCTGATTCTTCCTGTGAAATCAATCCAAATAAAGGATTTATTTTAGATATCCAAAAAAAAAAAGGAAAAAAAATCATGCAAAGTCGAAAAAAATCAGATAAATTGTATTCCAAAACCTTTTTCTTGATCTGGGTGATTGAGATATTGGCATGGTCGGCAATGGTAATGGAGGCAAAGGCGAAGTAGGTGTAGCAAGGGGGCTGGTCTCACGCGGGAGAAGTAGTTGACTGTCTTGGTCTTGTTCATGCAATTGGTGTCGTTTATGGAGTCCACCAAAGCCAGAAACGTAAGGTTTGGGCGAGAATTGAGACCCAGCGACGTCGTTTGGAGGCGGCCGTAAATGATGTTGTTGTTGTTGTTGTCGCTGTGGTACATCATATTGTAGTACGTGGTGTTGTTGGCCACTAGATCCTCCAAAATGGGAAATGGAGGAATTTGGAATAATTCCTTGAGTACTAGTGCCCATTACGGTGGTGGTGGGGTTGGGGTTAATGGAGAAAAAGGGCTTGTAGAATTCTTGTAATTCTTGGAACGCGTTGGTTCTGGGCTCGCCCAGGTTCGGAAACGAAAAAAACGGGTCGTTTTCCTCCTCGAATGTCAAGGAAGCCAAGCAAGACAAACTGTCCTCGGACAACGACGTCGTTTTGCCACTTTTCATTGAATCGGTGGTTGCTGCGGCGGCGGCGGCGGCGGTAGTGGCAGTGGTGGCTGACGATGATGTGGTTGTGACTGACTTACAACTCCGAACCACCGCATAGAGATCCCAATCTTCTGCCATTTGAGGTGATTGTTTAGGGGGGTGTTTTTAAGGTTAGTCTTGCCTTGATATTCTCACCTAAGCTATATGTATATGATTTCTCTTTTTGTGTGTGTTTGTTTTTTTTTTTTGGGTTTTTTTTTTTTTTTCTCGGCCGATTGTATAACGAGCTGGGTGAAGCTTTGGAGAAAAAAGGGACACAAAGGACGGCGCTGACTTTTTGGGTGTAAGTGAGTAAAATCTCATACAGACGGAGAAAAGAAAAAGGGAAAAAAAAAAAGAGAGAGAGAGAGAGAAGAGAAAGAGAGATTGTGGTGAGAAGAAACGGTGGAGCACTGACTTGGTAAATTGTCAATTATTTATACTAAAATAAAAAAACGTATTTGTTTATCGGAACACCCCAAAAAAAAAATGGAGAAGAAAAAATAATAAAAAAGCAATGGGCATTTGTACTCTTTTTTTTAAAGAGAAAGGGCCATTTTATTTTCAATTTTATTATTATTATTTTTTGGGTATCCATGAATTTGGAGGGTGATGAGAGATTCTTTCTCTAGCGGAACCACCACCTTTTGGTTTGCCTTTTGCATTGACTTTGTGAAATTGTCAAACCGGGGCCCATCAAATTCTTATAAAGTGGCCTATATGCACAATTTATTAGCAAGAAAAAAGAGTAAAATAAATATAAAAGGAGAGTGGCCTATGTGCGTGTAAATGTACTCGAGGAACTGAAGATCTGATTGGCTGAAGAGCGCGTTCGTGGAAATTTACTATAGCAGGGACTTTGGGCCACGCTATTTGAATAATCGTGAAAAACACCACCCTAGCTCATGGGGGTTTCTTTGGACAGTTTGTCTTAGTAGTGGCCTACATTCCATCTCAAGTGTCTCCAACAACCCTCTGTCCGCGAGTGGGGATAATCATAAATCTATGACATGGCCGCCAGAATTAGTCTCTTATGTATATATATAAAATATAAACGTAAATTTGTTGCTATTTTTAACGGTGCTCTTTAAATTGCCAATGCCATTCGTCACATGCCAATAACATCTAATGATGTTTTTTTTTTTTATTATTAACCAATAATAAAGTATCTTGTTTAACTTATTAGAGACAGTTCGAAGATATTCTTCACCACATCTAAGTTTAATCCACTTTTCTCCTTTTAGCTCAGATTTAGTGTCCAAATCTTAATTAAGTGTAGTTTTTATTCTTACATGTATGTCATATTCGGTCGCGTTTTATTACTTTACTTAAACATCATGGTTTTCTTTACTCTCTTACTCTTGACGTGCTTTGCTTAAAAAAGATTAATTTTATCATTAAAATAAAAAAGGACTGATTTTATAATTAAAGTGTTAATTCGGGTAAGAAAAGTAAACATATCGTTCTGAGATCATGAATTATTTAGGTGCGTGTTTGTAGGGCACTCCACGACGCCCTCTGACGCTGAAGTGGTCGTCTGTATCGTACGCGCTTCGAGGGTTCAGTACGACTTAAGACGGGGCCCATGCATGTATATTTATATTTATAATAAACAAGAATAATAAAAATTTTATCAACAAAAAAAAAAAAACACAAAACAATAAAGGTGCTAGAGAGAGTTGAATTCAATGCAAAAGCACTTACTATGGCACGCTGCACCCGGATGGCTTATGGCTTTGAGACCTTGTTCCACGTGTTGATTAGAGTGAAATTAATCTCCACCGTTAGAAAATCACGTGGTCCCCACCCACGTAGATGAACATCCCCCTGATTTTGTGGGCCCCACACTTTACCACCCAAGATAGGGACAGAAAGGGCAAAAAAGGAAACGGAATTTTATTCTTCCTGTGGAATTGTCCTATTTTGACGTTTCTTGGGCTTAATTCTGATGCAGAGACAGACAGAGGGTAAAGAATCTGGAGCCGTAATTTGCTCTAAAAGAGTTTTCTCTCTTTTTTTTCTTCTGACGCGGGAATTTTTTGCATTTAACGGTGATTGATTTGCTTGGTAGGCCTGTGAGTGACAGTGCCGTAACTCTAGTTGGTCACCGGGAAAGGATCCTAGATGCAGGACCATAATTAGAATGGTGCACCAAAAAGGGATGGCCTTTCCAAGGGGTTGCCACTTGCGGGTCACCGTTTTCCCGTGAGATGGCACGTAGTCATTGGCTGGAAGCACGTGCCTTATCAACACGTGACCTCCTTTTTGGGGGTTTGGTTTTTATCTTTGTTAAACTTGTCTTGTTTATAATAGAGGGAAAATCCGAGAACAAAAATGTATGGAAATAAGTTAAAACGCACATATATTTTTAAGGATTTTTTAATAATAAATGAAGTTTATGAAGCATATGTCTCTTTTATATTTGACAATGGCAGTGTAATAATTGACAAAGAGTAAGAATGGCATTTAATTATTTTGTTTTTTTTTTGTTCTCTCAAAATTTCCAAAAACAACACTATACACTAAAAGGACATAATATTTAGGCATTAATGTAATTTAATTTATGTTGGATTTCATACTTGATGAGCACTTAATAAGCATATCTGCTAAAGTTTTTTCATCTTTTTAAGTATTCTGTTCATATACATATTAATTTATTTCTGATTCTTTATAAGTTGCACTGAGGAGCTTGAAAGTGCTTAGCTAAATGGTTTAACTGTACTTAGCAAAAGTGAAACACAAATATATTCTTAATGTGATTTTAAAAGGTAAGCAAAGATAGACGCAATAATATTTATAATAACAACAATAGTCACCAAATATGTACCAATTGACATTCTTACTAACTTGACTTTAATTATGAGTTATAAACAATTAATTGACCTCTATTGCCCATGTAACTAATAGAAATGAAATTTCTCATTAGAAATACTGATTATGGAAAAAGTGCTTGCAAAGTGAACCTCCAAAGAAAAAAGTGCTTTAAAAAGCGTTTTTGTTTGGTAACAAAAGCAGATTATAAGACTTTTCCAAAAAAAAGAAAAAATGCAGATTATAAGTAAAAAGCATTTTCGCGAACCAAAATAGAAGAACAAAGAGATGCAATAACATCATTATTATGCTTCTAGAAACAAAAGGGAATCTTCCTACAGCATTATATTCTTTGCCTGCCTTTTTTTTCTTGTTGGGTTTTGATATGTACGCAAAATTCTTTTAGGTAATAAAAGTGATATTATAGTTATTGCTGCAAGTGATTTTTACTTCTCGATAGTAAAAGGGACTAAAGACTTGAGTTCAAAAAAAAAATAGTGAGAGACTTAGGCCTATTTAAAATAGCTTTTACTTTTTTAAGTAAAAATTTTAGAAAATTGTCTTAGAAAATATGATAGTTTATACTCCTTTAAAGAAATTTATTAATAATTAATAAAAGAAGATCTTTGGGAAACACTTTAAAAATAATTTTTGGGTGCTAAAAGAACTTTGGAAGTTATGCCAAACGGATATTTAATTTAATTGGTAATCAAATTCAGATTATCCAACTTAGTTCAAATTGCTTATCTCTTCATGTAAAAATAATAAATAATGAGAAAAACAAGTAAAATTTTACAGCAAAGTATGATAATAAAAGAGAATAAGGTAGAAAATGAAACCCAGATTAAAGTAAAATGCAAATCATGGGACTACCCCTAGCTGTTCCTTCCTCTAATGCAAAAGAACTATGCGAAAGGTCCAAAATTCTTATGTATTAATATTGCATACATTAAGTTTAATTTATAGTTAAGTTTAATGTATTATAATATTAAAAAATATTTTTATCTCTATATTATTTTGATGAGACGAATGTAATACAATTTTTTGACGTTTGATGAACTAAATTTAATATAAGGAATCATTAATATTAAATTAAATATAATATTATATAAAATATTAAATTTTGTATTTGTCTCTACATTTATTTTGATGAGATGAATATAGCACAACTATTTGTTCGATGAACTAAATTTATTATAAAGTATCATTATTATTAAATTAAATGCAATATTATATAATACATGTGCATATTACAACCAATTATCGCATGAAAAAATAATAATATTATATAAAACATTAAATTTTGTATTTTTGTATTTATCATTACATTTATTTTGATGAGACGAATATAGCACAACTATTTGTTCGATGAACTAAATTTATTATGAGGTATCATTAGTATTAAGTTAAATACAATATTATATAATACATATATATATTACAACCAATCATCACATAGAAAAATAATAATAGGACCAATCATATCATAAAAAAATAAGGGTTAAATTAAGAATTTTCTAAAAATTTTAAAAATAGAATAGTGATCAAAAAAACTATTAGAGTTTTTACACTTTGTCTTGCTTCAGGCTTAATATATATATATGTATATATAAATAAATCTGAGTACAAACTGATAATCTTTTATAAGGTCTTTTTTGTTTTGGTAGGCTAGTCGTTGGTTGATTATTTCAAAGTTTAAACTAAAAGTCTAAGGGGATGGCTACGGTAAGGGCGTCCCTACGTAGGGTCATGCCTTAATTATCGTTGGATGGGAATCTGTGGGGAATAACGGGAATCTGTGGAGAATCTATTTATATACAGATTCCCATCCAACAGTAAATAGACAGGCTCTACGTAAGGGCGCCCCTACTGTAGACGCGCCTAAAGTCTAAATAGTCAAGTTTATCTCTCTCTGCTTTGTCAATTTTCAACCGAACCCACAAGATAAAAAACGGCTTTGAAGTCATAAATCAAAATCAATGCTTACAGTATGATATTTGAGTTTTCTATTGAACAATTACTCATTTACTATGTTACAATTAATTGATATGTATTTTAGTGAAAATATATAGCGATTGTGTAACTAGTACTCTTATTGTTATTATTAATTTTTGACTTTGACTTGGGTTAATCAGATTTTTGACTCATTACAGCCATCCATTGCAAACTCGAAAAATGTATATACCTAGCCTTGTTTAATCTTTCAGTAGACTAGGTTATGTTCTTCTGGCCTACATTAAAAGTTAGATAAGACTAGACCAATAGAGAGATGAACATCCAATCCAGCAAGATAAAACCAAAAAGGGTACAAATGTTTTATGGTGTGGACGCTTAAAAGTTCGATGAAACGAATGGTATTTATATGATTGTCATTATCATGGAATATTCCCAAGAAAACAATTCTTCATTTGATCAGTGATTTTTACTAGATATGGGATGCAGAAGCGAAAGGGGAGGGCCTAAGGAGAGGAGGGCCGAGAGAGTGTCATTAAGTTTGGCAGGAGGACATGTTTAGTGATGGTCATAGGAGTACCTTTTTTGTTATCAAACAAAAGCCAAGATTGTGATCTAGAGGCAACTCAGATCCCACTACCGTTTTCTTTCTTTTAGCTTCTTTTGTTGAAACAATTGATCTTTTCCATTCATTGTTGTTAGAGAGAGAGAGAGAGAGAGAGAGAGAGAGAGAGAGAAAGGGCACTCACAGTGCCAAGGGAACCATCTCCACCACCATGACGCTAGTTACATTCATTGTACATATGACTTTCTTTTCTTGCATGATTATCATTTAAATTGGTTAGTAGGAGTTGTAGGCCATAACATCTCTATTTGTCCATCATCTTATAGGAACTGTCCTATAGTTATCTTTAATGGAAAACTACAGTGATTCATCGTCCCATAGTTTTCATTCTACTACTGGTTTAGTCCTTGAGTTAATAGAATTGAGGGGAACCCAACCCCATAAAAGAAAAAGAAAGAAATGATATAAGAGAAACATATCAATACAACACGATCATATCATGATCCACCACTTTGAATGCTGCATTGTAAGTTAATGACGATTATGCATGTATTAACTGATTAAATAATAAGGATAATAAGCTAAGCTGTCACATTAGTATTACAAGGATGATCTTCATGAAAAGAGTGATTTAAATTCTTCAATGCTAATACAATACAATTAGGGGAAAAATTTTCCTAGTCACTCAACAAGTCTAATGTCTCTTTACAACAAAGATCAGAGGGTAAAACAAGAAATGTAACATGCGGTCTGCACCCATGTTCCAGACTTCTTTCCTCTTTTTTTTTCTTCTTTCTATTTCAATAAATGAATATTCACAATTAAGCAAAAAATGATGCACTGTTAGTAAGGCTCTTTAGTTGTTTGCTCCACGAACCCATCGAGCTGAACCAGTCTTTGCCACACCAGAATAGTAATCACCCACATTTGCCACAAAGAGTGGATCCCTATCTTCAGTTGTGAACTCGTTATTCCAAGAACTGTTGCTACCCGTGGCATTTTCCTGATCTATATGCTCCAGTTCTTTTGTTAGATCATCCATAGTCTTCTTTAAACTAGCTTTGCTCATCTGCCCTGTGTCGCCGGTTGAAATACCCACCATAGTAATCTTTGGAAGAAGTGGACTTGGTTGCATGTTTTGCATTGTTCGTTCTTTCGATGAGCCCTCATTCTGGTCTTTCTTTTTCGAGGGCTGAAAATTAAACCAATCTCCAAAAGGGAGACGGAGATCTGGTCTATTTCCTTCCTTGTTTTGAATATTATCTTTCACTAGAAGCTCTGAAGTGCTAGGGTGCAGAATTTCTTTACAATTATGTTCTGTCTGAGAGTTGGCTAAGCACGTCACTGACTCGGAGGCTTTTAAAAAAGAAGCAGCACTCCTGCAATAAAATGCAACAATTTTGTTAAAAATGGCATGGGAGATGCAAGATGCTTCAAATTAAATTTAGACCAGATTTGTATGCAGTACACAGGCCACATCCAGCGCTTTATCGTAATATATATTTACACCAGTAGACTCTATTGGAAAGGAAAATTGTCAACAATAGTGACATGTAGTGAGCATTATCTGATTGTCTTAATGGATAAAATGATGGTTGTGAAAAATGGAATACGATGTACCTCTTCTCAAAAGAGTCAACCATATAAGGGAACTTTGGTTGAATGCCTGTTGCTTTCCTTAACCACCTATTACCCAGGAGAACTTTATCAACGGCATAAAGGAGCTGCATTTCAGCAGCCTTAGAAATGACACTCAAAGGAATTCCCGGATTCCCCATCTCATCCATCACTTCTTGAACCTGTCCACAAAATTATCTACAATTAACACAACGTGTTTCATAAAATAAGTTGGAAGAGGCATTTGCGAGATTTTTAGTTTGACTATAAGTATGATCATTTCCTTCAATGGAGGACCAAAAAGTTAGCAATTCTAGAAAGAAGATCAGCAATTCTACATAATCCAATATCTACTACATACTTCCCTAATCATAGATCATTATGAAATGCTTGACCGGTGCTGAATATTCCAAGTAAGTCACAAAGTTGCTGAATAAATATATTTAAAAATAAAACCAACTCCTATACATTTGGCCTTTGGCCAAATACTGGATTCTAACATTCAACAGGTTCAAGAAGCAACACCAGGTTACTGGTTTCATTACCTCCGGAGGCTCCCATAAGGTATCTCCCATCTCTTCAATCACTTCTGCTGCCAAGTTATCATCAATCACATCCCGACGCCGCTGCATGTGCCGAGTTTGAATTAAAGCATGGAAATGCTGATCAACAGACTCTTCAAGAATGTTATCAAGCATGCTTTTATCGAAAAAGTAGGGAGTATACCTGAAATAAAGAATAACCAGTTACGACTCAGATATATGAATTTAACTTCAAGTTATTTGCTTTTCTATGATGATTTGGAAGAACTACATCAAATGGACTTTCTATCCTAAACACTGAGCAAGCAAAGAGTTCTACAGAAGATAAAGAAAATCTAACATAATCCAAAAAATAGCAGAAATAATGCACCATTTGATCCCATCTGTAGTTGCTATTGCAATATCCAAGTTTTGAGCACTGAAAACTGGAACACCATCAACCCTTTTGCATCTAGCATTCTGAGGCATCATCTTAAGAAGTTTGTTTGCTGCCTTGATCTGCAGGAACAGCATTTTTCAAAGCTAAGTGTGAAATATATTACAAGAGATACATTGTATAGTCTCTATGATATGGTTTATACCTGTTTCTCATTTGGAACAAACTGGAACAAGTGAGGTTTTTCCTGCATAAAACACGAAGGACATTTTAAAAATTAACCCAAAGAGCATAACATTGAAGCATACACAAAGGATACAGATAATATCAACATGAATGGCAGCAAATCCTAGAAATGGCATATCCTGGATTAGCATATTTTCAATAAACAAAAATTATTAAATTTAAGAAAGTAATATGTCCTAGAGGCCAGAGGCTAGAGCTAGTATTAATAAGCTGCCCCATCATCCAAACAAGAGAGGCAAATAGGAAACTTCAATTGTTTCTCCTTCTTTCCTATTTTACAAGCAGTTTGCAGCATTAATAAGCACAAACTGACACCATCAAACTAATTAGTGGAAAATGACAAAAAAACAAGATGAATTGCCATAAGGGAACAAATGAAAAGGATGATGAGCGGAAAGAAAAGATTTGAACCTAATATAATCCAACTATCGAACTTGTAAGACATGTCCTTAAGAATCAACAGAGCAATACCTTGAAATGCTCATATGCTAAATCAAGACGACAGGCACCCACCACACCACTCGGAATATTCAGCCGTTTGACATAAGAAACTAAGAACACGAAACTCCAAGTCATTCCAACATGATTATGGTAAACAAAAGGAGGGGGAAAAACAGGGGAAATATTAAATTTGTAACTAACTGCAAACAAATACTTGCCACTACTATCACCAGAAAATTATGTAATCAACTCAAACTTTATTAGGGATTATTGAGTTGTATATCTCACTGGTTTCTATCAAATTCCATATACAAATAAAAATACTTGTTCAGAAATGTAATTGGTTTTTCCGAAAGGGGTTACAACTAGAAACGAGTTCAGACGCCAGAAAAAAAGACGTATAAGAGGCTCCATAGAATCAATCATACCTGCATCACCTAAATCCAAGAAAAAGCGGAAAACAGGACCCTTTCTCTCACTCCTCGTAATTGTTGCAAACATCTTCTTAAGCCACTCGGGAGTTCTAGAAATTGAATAGAATCAGTCAAAACAACTTTAAACAGAAAAAAGCATCACTAAGCTAAAACAAAACCAGCAACTCCTCCGGTTCATAACCTCAAATTCACATTTACTATCCATGGTTTTCAGCTTTACAAGTTCGAAACACGCAATTGCTATATCAAACAAAACTCAATCACTAGCAAAAGCAAAGCAAATAGCAAAAATGGGGGAGAGAAAAAAAATAATAGTAATAATAATTAGCCCATATGAGCTTACAAAAAGGTCTATCCATCCCAATACACAAATTATAAACTTTAAGCATACAACATCAGCTATATATATATATATATATGTATTTTGCAGAAAAGAAAGAAAAGGGAAGGCTCAAAATAGGATAATGAACCTTTGGGAAATAAAGGGTATGTCAAAGTGGGTCGAGACAGCCATGAGACCAGTACCAGAGAGGTCACACATACTGAAAACCTGACCCACAAAGGCGGGTCCTCCCCCTTTGGGATTATTATTAGACCTGAGCCCCGCAATCCTAACCGAAGAAGGGTACGCCGAGGTGGACTCCGGCGCGGACGAAACGCCCCTGAGGGGCGATTTGGCCGCGTCGGGCTGAGAGGATTCGAAGGCGAGTGGTTTGGGGGAGTGGGGGATGAGGAGTGGGACGCAGAGCCTAGAAGGGGCAGACGACGGCGTCGTCTTGTTGGGTTTGAGAAGAGAGAGGAGATTGGAGGTGGTTGAGTGGACGATATGGGAGATGGGATTGGTTTGGCGGGTTGGTTCGCCTAGGGAAGCC
>JXTC01000035.1:1192737-1215548 GCA_002914845.1 Trema orientale
CCCTTTTTTTTCCCCCTCAGAATCATATTTTATGAAACTTGAACAGTTTATAAAATTCTCTTTTCCCTCGAAAAATGATTTTTTGCTAATTATAAACAAGCTGAATGTAGAATTGTTTTGTCTTAATAGCTGGAAATGATTACTGAATGAATTTCAATTGGTGTTATGTTTCCTGTCCAAAACAAAATTACAATTATGACTATTTATTGAACATGATAATTCGCCGTCTGGTTTTTCCTTTATGTCTTGATGCTACCTAATCACTTTTCTACTTAGAACCGTCCCGTTTTTCTTCTTTTGACCTTTGTATAAATGCTCATTGTTTCTTCATATGCAGAAGGTGAGAACATTCCAAGAGCTTCAGGATATGACCTTGCAAGATCGTGCAGATCTGCTTAGTCAAATTGCTGGTTTCTCATCAGCTGAAGTACAAGATGTTGAGATGGTCCTAGAAATGATGCCTTCTTTAACAATTGAAGTGAACTGTGCGACAGAAGGTGAAGAAGGTATTCAGGAAGGTGACATTGTCACAATCCAGGCTTGGATATCACTTAAACGTTCTAATGGCCTCATTGGTGCCCTTCCCCATGCCCCTTACTTTCCATTTCACAAGGAGGAGAACTTTTGGTTTCTGCTTGCTGACTCGGTCTCCAATAACGTATGGTTTTCCCAAAAGGTTAGTTTCATGGATGATGCCGCGGCTATTACTGCGGCTTCCAAGTCCATTGAGGAGACAATGGAGGGTTCAGGAGCAAGTGTGAAGGAGACTAGTGCTGCAGTGAGAGAAGCAGTTGAGAAGGTAAAAGGTGGGTCTAGACTGGTAATGGGCAAGCTTCAGGCCCCTGCTGAAGGGAATTACAACTTGACTTGTTATTGCCTGTGCGATTCTTGGATTGGTTGTGATAGAAAGACAGCCTTGAAGGTAAAGGTTTTGAAGCGTACCCGGGCTGGCACTCGGGGAGGTCTTGTGGCAGAAGAGGGACCAGTTGCGGAGGATGGGATTGAAGAGGAAGAAGAGAACGAAGAGGAGGAATATGACTATGAGAGTGAGTACAGTGAAGACGAGGCAGATGAGCAACAGGATACGAAGAAGAAGGGCCCTGCTGCTAACGGTACCGCCCATAAACATGCGTCGAGCTCAGAAAGTTCAGGCTCAGATGAGGAGTGAAAAACAACTTATATCATGAAACAATAACCTCTTTGTATCTGTTCTTTTATCCTTGTTTGGTGAAAAGAACTCTACCACCACCATAGCGATACTTTTTTTACTTTTTGTGCCCCTATTTTTGATTATAGACCCTCAGAGTTTCGAATCCATTTTCAGAGCTATTGCATAATCGTTCTTAGAACAAATTACTTTGGCATATTTCATACGTCAGATCTATTTTGTAACTGGGGAATGGATAAGCCACAATAATTCAGGGGAAAAATATTTTGACTCGGACATTAAGGACCAGCGCAAGAGTCGGGCATCATATGCTTTCTTTCAAGAAAGTAAATGTAGAACCTGGAAGGAAATTTCGTATGCAAAGCTGAAAGATAGAATGCAGGAAAATTTTCGTGGAACTTCATTGCATGCATGACATTCCCACCCAACTATACATACAAAACGTTGTAATTATTTTGTAGTCATTACAATTTCATCCCTAAGTATCAACTCACGGATTGCGAAGCAGTTCTATAAGTTAGAGCAATCTAAAATAGGCCAAACGAGTAAAATCAATCAAATATCTTCTGTTCTATAACAATCAAGTCGAGATCTACAATTTTGAGTATCTTTCTGGTCAGATGTCCTACAGAATAAAAGTAAAAATTCTTCTTGCCCTGAGCACCTTCCTCTTTAAATGCTAATTCAATATAATGTGAAATGAGATGATGATTTTTTCTTCTTTTTTCCTTTTTTTTACAGCAGTATGACAGTCTCAGTCCTGATTAGTAAAGAATAACTCTTCAGTGGTTCAAACCCGAGTTTCATCTGTACTCGTTTCAGCTTCCTCCAGCGAGTCATTCGAGTCCTCTTCTACTTCCTCAGGTTCAACACCATTGTCATTTGTACTTGAATCACCTTCTTCTAACCGCTCATTTGAACTATGGACTGCTTCCTCATCGTTACTGATGCCTTGGTCAGTATAATCCTCATGTTTCTGTAAATCATTTGCTCGAACCCTTATGCGTTTTCCCCGGACATATCGGTATTGCCATTTAGGTGGTGGATATTTCCTGTTCAATTTTTCGTACTTGTCCAACATTCCTAGCTCCTGAAAGACTCTTCCCACCATCGAAACAATTGCAACGTTTGGTCGAATGCCAAGCTCCTCCATGTCGGCGAATATCTACAAACAAAAGGATCCGAGATGTCAAAAACCCCGGAAGCAACGCAACCAAAAGAAAAAAAAAAAAGGAAGGAAACCCAACCCCCCCCAACCGCCGGTGGCCCCCCACAAGAAAAAAAAAAAAAAAAGGCCCAAGAATCAAGTAAAAAAAAAACAACAACAGCGACATCAATGAATAAACCAAGTACAAAGAATTACAAAACCTCAAACATCTTGTCATACAAGCCCCTGTGATAGTAGATAGCAATCATTTTGTTAAAGAACATTCGGGGTGTGCTTTCCAAGTTGTCCGAAAATATCTTTGTCCAGAGCTCCTCAGCTTCTTCTAGTCTTCCATCCTCTGCTAAGGCATTCAAGAGTATGAAATAGGTTCCCATTGTTCTTCCTTGACCTTTGCTTAACATCCACTTCGTCACCTATTATAACTCCGATATTAAAATTTTTGCTTCAAAAGATTGGGAAGACTCGACACACACACACAAAAAAAAAAAAAAAAAAGAAAAGGAGAGATTTGGGATTCTCTTTTTTTATTTTTTATTTTTTTACCTGAATTATTCTCTTCCATTCTTTTTGATCCTCAAGGGTCTTAATTGCCTTCTTCACCGTAATTATTGGAAACTCTAATTCCCAGGCAATAAAAGAATCGAGGGCCCCGTAAACTTCCTCTTTGACGTTTGATAATTGCTTAACCTATTATAAAATAATATATAAATATATTAGAAAAAAACACTCAAAGAACTTAGTATACAGAGATAGCATCCAGTGTTCGAAAATTAAGAAGAAGAAGAAGAAGAAGAAGAAGAAGAAGAGAGAGCAGAGGCTCTTACACTCTGAACAAGCTTGGCCGACTTGGAAATGGTGCCAATCCTCTTGTTGGATTTCCAGACCCGGGCATATCTTGGCCTGGGGCCTTTTGCACCGCATAACTTCAATAAAATCATCAAACATTTTTCCATATTAAACATTTAAGGTTTGAAGCATTCACTATATGTATGTATCTATGTATTCTTCCCGAGTGTGATTGAAGAGGAGAGGAAGTTGTATAATTCCAGAACAAACATACACACAAACAAATATGGTAGACATATTATATATATATATATATATATATATATATATATAAGGATTATATACAAAACGGCTGCTTCTAATTCATTTCGGTGAAGCTTACCACTACACTGCTTCTTCTTGTACTGCTGGGAATTTTGAGTGATTCAAGTCCTCTAATGATAGGGGGAAAACATCTCAATGCAAGCATCCTGATTCCTGAACTGAATATCAAGGCCGGCTGATTGAAGCCTATGGGCAGTTTAGGGGTTTTGCCTAACGCCCCATTTCAAGCCAAGCCCCTAATAATTTTTCCCCTTTGTAAAATCTCTTTTTTTTTAAAAAAAATAAAAAAATAAAAAATTAAGGCTTTAACTAAAAAGAAATAATATATATATTGGGAAATTGTAACAACAATACTTTCTTTTAGCCACCTTCATATTTCAAAAGTCTAATAAATTATTTTCCTTCAAACTTCAGTAAGAATTAAAAAGTGAAGAGGATTAAAGGGTTTTTTTTTTTTAACATTAACATTTGTTAATCTAGAATCCACAAATCACTTTCTTTTCCCCTTTAACCCTTATAAATATCTTTTTATTTTCAATTTTACAATACACTTTGCAAGGAAAAAAAAAAAAAGTAAAACATATGTTTAGCCCATAAATTTTAGACTTAGTCCTATTTTGGCCCCTGACATTTTAAATGGCCCATTAGGGACTCTTAATCTCATTTTGGCCATTCCGTTACTATTTCGTTACAAATGGACGAAAAAAGTGTGATATCTCGAATTTCCTAATAATATCTAATTCCTCACATAATTAAAGAGCCAACAATAATGTGATTAAATAGTATTTTTAATTATATTAGTGTCATGTCTGCATACTATTTTAAGTTTTGATTTTAAAATATTATGATTATTAATCCTATGTCTGCATACTATTTTAAGTTTTGATTTTAAAATATTATGATTATTAACCCTTATTACGTTTTAAGATAATTTGCAGTGAAATGCTCTGAAAATGCTCTTTGGTTCGAATTTGACGTATACTAAGTCGTTTATGCTACTACTTTACATTTTGTTGTTGTTATATTAAACTATTATTTTACTTAATCTAAATATAGCTAAAATTATGACTAGATTTAAATATACATATATATATGATCAGATATGTTATGTTAGGTCAATAGTATAATAGAACATTATAAGTGGAGTTTTTTTTTTTCTTCAAGAAAGTTTAAAATGTTTTAGATTTTTTCTATTTTATCAGTTTTAAGTCGAGTAGCGTCTCCCGATTTTACTAAATATTTATACAAATATCATTACGTACGTGTGTGAAATCGGGGGATGTTACAAAAAGTCCCATTTTTAGTCCCCTAATTATTATAATATCTTATTTTGGCCCTTAAATTTTAAAACATCAATATCTTAACATCCTATTCATTTAAATGTCTCATTTTCATTTCTACAGTTATTTTATTATAAAAACAAATAAAAAAGATCATTTATCAGTGTGTCACTCACATGAGGCTTTTAACAAAAATATTTTAAGCAATTTGCAACATAAAAATGAAGTAATATAAATTTTTTCTTTATATAAAATATATTTAAAAAGATAAAAGATTTATTTCGGTACAAAAATTAGCAATCCCTTTGTGATCATAATATAGTTTTGAAAATTATTTTAATCTTCTTTAGACTCATCATATTGGGTGAGTATTATAATAAGTTAATATAATTAGTATGCACTGCATTTTTAATATTCAAATCAATTTTTTTTAAAAAAAAGTATATAAAATAACTCAAGATTTTTGTAATAAATTTAAAAATGTTGTATATCCTATTTATATTTGAACTTAATGTAGCACTCACTCACTTAGTATGATGAATCTAAAGAAAATCACGAAAATTTCAAAACTAAATCGTAATTATAAGAGGATCACTATTTTTTTTTACCAAAATAATTTTTCAAAAAATATTTTTAAATAAAATAAAAATTTTCTATTATCTCATTTTTGTCTTTTAAATTAGTTAAAATATCTTTGTTAAAAGCTTCATGTGAGTGACACATATTCTTTTTTATTTGTTTTTAATACTAAAATGACTGTAGAAATGAAAATACGACACTTTGATGAATCATGTACTAAGTTATAGATATTTTAAAGTTTGAGGTATTTCCTATATTAATTTGCAAGATTAAAAAAAAATTAAAAAAAATGGAAATAGAGATGAGCCATTAAATGAGTTAAATATGAAAAAGTTATTTGAATGAAATCGCTTCTTTGCTTGACCTAAGTTGATTTCCAGATTATCACTTTCTAACTTACTTTTCTTTTTTTAATATTATTGTTTGAATAATTTCAGGGTAGTTACTTATTAATAATATTATTAGTGTTGTTGTTGTTATTTCGTATTGCATTGTTTTGTTTGTACCTTAGCAATCAGAAAAAATATGTTTAATAGAAAATATCTATTTAGATATAACAAATTTAGGAAAAAGAGAAAACTAGAGTGTGTAATTCAATCACAAAAAAGAGTTCTTGAAAAATTTCTCATTTGTAGTATGAGGAAGGTAAACAACTAAAGTAGAATCAATTTGAACAAACAAATCTTTATGAATTAGGGGATAATGTTTTTTTTTTCATTTCAATTAAAAAAAAAAAAAAGGCCATTGTTGGAGGATTTGTCCACCGAAAATACTTGAGCCAATCCTGAGACGTGAGTGAAGACTAAGCTTTAAGCACCTTAGGCCCTTGAAACTAAAGGCATCTATTATTATACATATGAGATATAAATATATGATTCATAGTCCAGTAGCTATTTTTTTTCTTTACCTATTCATAGGTTTTTTTTTTTAAGTTATTAAATCATTATCTAACAGCTATCATGATTTGAGTAGTTGAAAAAATAATAATAAAAATAAATATACATTATTTAATGTTTTGTTCTCTATATCTTTTACCATGAAAAGACGTATATGATGAATTTTAATTTGACAAAATAATATCCATAGATAGGTAAAAAAAAAAAAACATACTGAATTAGTACCATATATATGTATATATGGGCCCCGATCTAGTAGGTATTTTTTTTTTACTTATACATAGGTATCATTTTGGTTAATGAAAATTTATCATGTACATTTCTTTATAATAAAAAGTAAGAGAAATAAATAGCATTAATGTTGCACGTCTTTTCATGCACCTCATTATAGCCGTTGGATCACCATTAGATGATGATCCAACAGCTGAAAAAAAAATTCTATTGAATTGTCAACCTATATACATATATGTAGACACATTGTAATATATACATATATACATAGCTTAATTTGCTTTTATTTGAAGATAAATAATAAATCTAAGTTACATTTGGCATCTTGAACACGATAAATTTCGTCTTAATAATAATACTTAGTAATAATTTGTTACTTTGTTTTGCATGAATAGAATAGATATACTAGCTTATTTATAGTCCCACATGGAGGGGGAAAATTTTGAACCTTTAAGATCTAATATAAAAGCCTAACTATATTTTTACATAAAACCTCACTTTTAAGTTGAGTTGGCTTGCTGTAAATTAGTTTGAAATTTATTAAACAAATGAAAGATAAATCCATAAATGAAAATTATTTCCATGGTATACAGCGAAAAGAAGTTACGGCTCTAAATTTGGAGAATTAAAAAAGTTTTCACTTACGATGCTATCTTTTCTTTTCTCTCTCGCCGAGTCTTATGTTCTCAATAGCCGAATATGGAATTATTTCCATCATCTTCTATGCCATAAGTTAAAAGGAATGAAAAATAGCCATAATTAGACTAAAAACTACATATCAAAAATCAAAATCACTACATATCAAAAATCAAAATCTCAAATTGGTCTATAGTTTTAAAATGTATGTTTTTGTATTAGTTTGGTGCACAAGTGTCACATTTTTTTTTGAATAATTAAATAGTCACATTCTATTACTATGAATTATGCGTTTTTCCCCCCTCAATTTTTGTATCTAATCCCAGTTTGAACAATCATAAACTATTGATATATATATAATTCAAGTTAGCAAAGTTTGGCATCTGAAACAAGTTCAAGAATTTAACTCTCGGGAAAACATTGTTCATAAACAACTGATAAACATTTTGAAAGTTAAAAGACATATGATTTAAACAATTTTTGAGAGACTAAAATAAAATTTAGAGGAATGTTATGGAGTAGCAGTAGTGCTAAAACTACAGTGACGTATCAATTTGTTATTAAGTGATTATAATTAATAAAATGAATCCCACATGTATCCTACCTAAACTGTAGCTATAATTAGTTAATAATAAACTGACATATAATGCCTCATAATATTACTCCAAAATTTAAAACTAAGAACAAGTCGTCGTTTATACAATACCTGTGCATATGATGTGATTTACAAAAACTACATGTCATTAGTATAAACCGTAGACTGTCTAGTAGGGACTAGGGAGTTCAAAATCCACGCTTAGGAAGCCACTCAATTAGTATCACGTTGTACCCCAGCAGCCCATTTAGTGACCCGGATTAAAAGTTGGGACTGAACTTCTTTGTCTAATCTCATGTTTAGGCCCAGAAAAAGATTGAACAAAAGAGTCTGGGCTTCCTTTTTAGTCCTCTTCCTATAGGACTAAATTATCTCAATTAAAACTTGAGTTAATTTAGTCCCAAGCCCACTAGAACTTTTTATTTTTTTTCTTTTTTCTTTCTTTCTTTCTTTAATAATTTATTTAATTAATATATATAAATATTAATTAAATTCTAATTTTTATTTTTATTTTTTAAACTAAAAATATATATTTTACTTTTATATATCTATTTTTCATAAATAAATTAAAATCATATTATTTTATATAATTATCATTTAAATTTATCTTTTCTATTTTTAGAATTATTTATTTATTTGTAAATAAAACATAATTAGAATTATATTAAAAAAAGTTGTTATATTTACTTTATTTTAGTCATGTGTTGCACCAAACACTGTATAGTACTAAATAGCACTATATAATTCAATCTAATCTAATCCCATTTAATAGTCTAATCCAGTCCAATATAATCCTACGTACTAAACGAGCCGCAGATGCTTAATTCCTACAATATGGATGAAAACTAGCATACAATCTAAATATACAAGTGATGTAGTGGGTAAATGTTAGGGAAAACAAAAATATCTTACGTAATTTAGTTTTTTTTTTTTTTTTGAACCAAGTAATTTAGTTCTTTTTGGTCTATCATGAAAAGTGAAGGAATAAATTCAAACATTTTATTTAAATTCAGAAATATTACAAAATCTCTGTTTTTTGGGGGAATAAATATCTTGAATTGAAGAGTAGTAATTAAATAAATCGAATGAGATGGTTAGAGAGGGCGACGATTGGACCACTCAACATCTCCCGCTTGTGGGAAGTGGATTGTGGGTAATAATATCAGGCAAATCCCAAGAGCCATATGGAGCCAAAGAGGACCTCATCCTCACGCCTCCTCATACTACTAATTCTTCAACCCAAAGCCAAAAGCCTAGTTGAGAGAGACTTGTTTTCACGACTAAAAACACTTTTACTTGTTTTGTGTGGATCTCATACTTCCATACACACAGACATAGATAGACACACACAAACAAAGTTTACTTCTTCTTCTTCTTCTTAATCTTCTACTACTACTACGACATGATGATCGAGTCAGCCATGACCCTCCGCTTCTCCGCCGCCGCACCTTGTAACTCCTTCCTTTTACAATTTTTTATTTTTTTATTTTTTCTAGCTCAAACAATTTTCCATTAAATTCTGTGTTTTTCCTGCATTTTAGTTTCTCGAGTTTTACCTCTTACCAAACACCATTTATAAAAAAAAAAAGCTATTTTTAACCTGTCTTTGTTTCTATAATCTGGTTTGTAGATTATCGGCCAATGTTGGGTTCCGAGGATGTCACCGCAGCTGTCCATGTAGCCTCTTCCCGGGATGTTTCGCACGCCTGCGGATTCGTCGTGCCGTGGTAATACTGAAAATGAAACTCCTATTTCATTTTGCAGGGAGCTTGTTTGATTTGCTCGAGAAAAATTTTTAGATTTTGTATCTCCCAACTTTTAATTCCATGGAGAAGAACTTCACATGTGTATTTACTGTAAACTGAGTCTATGCGTTCTTCATGCGAAAAGATGTTGTAGACTTGATTTTTATGCCATTATTATTCGAAATAACAAAGAGAAGAACAAAAGATATCATATTTGATAAACATATGATAATTCTTTTATCTTAAAGGAAATAGTTTTGTCTAGAAAATGAGCAGACTTATCGTGTTTTTCTTTTCCTCCCTCCTATTTATGAAGAATTGGGATTTGGGAATGATTACTTATATTAAGGATTAATATGTGGAATAGATTGTTCTGAATATGCAGGAATAGATTTCGAAGAACGAGTAGTGGCTCTGTCAGAAGGTGCAGTCTTATTAGGAATAGAATTCACGCATCTACGAAGCATTTAGGGCCAGGTTCAGATCCTATAAAGCAGAATGGCAAGCCACAATATCACCCATTTGAGGACATTGCTAAATCAATTCCAGAGAATGGTGGAGATGCTAGACTTACATCTGCTGAAACTGCTAGGACAATCATTGAGGTATGATATGAAATAGCGTTCACTTTCTGATCGGTATAAGTGATTCCTAAGAAGAACCAGTTCCAATGCCCTTATGTGCCTAACCATTATTTACATATCCCTATGTAATTATGCTTAAACTCGATCACTTGAATCCCGTCTTTAGTTCCCTCCTATGTGACAATGCAAATAAGCCATTGCTTGTTGGGAAGTATTAGATTCAGGAGGTTTCGTCCGGAGTTTAGTCTTGGACAGACATTCTTACATGTGGTTCTGCATTTTTTTCCCCCTTTTCTTTTTCGAGATTTTGCATAGCTAATATTGCCCATAGTTTGTATGTTCAGGTAAACAGCAAAGCAACCCTCATGTTTTCAAATTTGATCAATGATGAACTCCATGAGAACATTATCTGGCCAGAGTTGCCTTATGTAACTGATGAACATGGAAGTGAGTGAAGTAATTCAAGATTGTTTTGTTACTACTAGCGCTACTTATGTCCTTGTTGTTCTTGTTTTTTTATGTTGGGCTTTGTAGCCTTGTCTTTCTTATTGAAATGTTAATCTGTTCTAGTGCCTTACAGATATATATTTTCAACTGAAGGAGGGTGGAGATACCATGCAAACCCTAACCTCAGAAAATAACTTCGTGGTATGGAATCTGAATTGACAGTTAACAAGAAGTTTTTACTTATTTGGATTATTGTTAGTGCAACCAAAATGCCCTTTTTCGTACACTTTTTCATGTCTTTGGTCTTGTATGTATATGCAGCAAGTTATTATAGGCTTGGACACGATGGAAATGATCAATGAAATGGAGTTGTCAGGTCCATCAGAAATTGATTTCGGAATTGACGAGATTGAAGATGAAGATAGTGATGTTGAAGATGGGGATGGGGATGAGGATGAGGATGAGGAAGATGAGGATAATGATGATTATGATACGGTCTGATTTCTTTTGTTTTTGTTCCTTCTTTGGTCTCTCTCTAAGTTTTTTTAATGATTTTTTTACCGTCAATCATGCCATGACTTGTTAGATTTACATTTTACAGGATTGGGTCGCTGTTCTTGAAGATGACGATGATCCAGATGATTCTGATGAGGCACTTGGAGATTGGGCAAAGTTGGAGACTATGCGTGCTTCTCACCCTATGTTTTTTGCCAAAAAACTTGCAGAGGTATTTATCTAGTGTTAAATTCTTGGTTGTATTGATGAAGTAACATACAAGAACTCTTTGAAGATGTGACATGATATTTAGGTTGTTCCTATCATTGCAGGATAAAAAAATATAAAATTTTGAGGACCGTTCTGTCTTCAGTTATTATAAGCCCCATTTAGGGTTCCGCTTTAGATTTGCTACTTTATCCTGTTCTCTTATGTAAACTTTTCATATGTTATTCTCGTTATTTAGGTTGCTTCAGATAACCCTGTGGATTGGATGGAGCAGCCTCCAGCTAGTCTGGCTATTCAAGGCCTTGTAAGACCTGCCTTTATTGAAGAACATTCTGTCATTCGGAAGCATCTGTCCAACCAACAGAGCAGTAATGCTGATTTAGATCAGGTTGGAGAATCTATAGAAGATAATTCAGAAGATCTTGGTAGAATTAATGGTCGTCAACATGAATCAGATTCTTCCAAGGATAGTTCAAACTGGCAAGAAGAACTAGAGAAGGATGAAATCACAACAAATGGGGCTACATTTTACAAGCTGGAGATGATTAAAATCCAGCTATTTTCAGCCCATGCACATCAGGTATACCTAGTGGTTTAAGAGAGCGCGCGTGTGTGTGCGTGTTTTTTTTTTTTTTTTTGACAATTTTTGTTGCTAGTCAACTTCATTTTACATGTCATCTATGACATTCATGATGCATGAAAAACCAAGAGGTATTTCTGCTCTTAGATTCTGATTTTAGTACTCAGAAAAGTCAGTTTCCAGATTGTTCTCAGAAAATTGTTAAGGTTTCTCAAGAAAGAAGATGACATTCATTTCTCAGACAAGGGCAAATTCACTGATCAAGACAGTTCTTTTTATCGACATCTGTTATTACATAAACTTAGGATACGCCAGAATTATGTTAATGTCATTGAACCCTTTCGATTAGTACAAAAGTTTCAGTTGTTCATCATAGTCAGGTATATCGTTTAGCTTCTTATAGCGAACTCTCAAGTAATCTATGAGTTTAGTTTCACTAATTCTTTTCCTATTTCTCCACAGACACTTGTTGAATTAGAAGACTTCATGAAGGCTCAGCCTGATGCAATAGCACACTCAGCAGCTAAAATTATATCTCGCCTGAAAGCTGGTGGAGAAAAGACTACACAAGCTCTCAAGTCTCTCTGCTGGAGAGTAAAGGGTATCCAAGTGGAGGTAAGCATAATAGAGCTCAAAACATATTTCCGGGGTTTTTTTTCCCCGGAAATCTGATTACAGATTCTGAAGAAGTTGCATGTAGTATCAGCTTTAAGCCCCTTCCACACAACCAACCTCCTCCCCAGCCACTCGACCCCCAAAGAAGGAAAGACAAAACGTGGTCTCGTATGTCAATTAGGCTGTTGAATTATATGAATTGCAAGTTTCAAGCATTCCAGTACACATTTAGTTCTCAAGTAAAAAGGGCTGAAATTATACTACAAGTGAACATGTTACCTATTATTTGCACGAATGCATTGTTTTCATATGAATAAACTATTTTTTATTTTATACCATGTACGGTTTTCACAGGAGGCAGTGATTATTGGTGTAGATTCCCTTGGTTTTGATTTGAGGATTTGCTCAGGGACACAAGTCCAGACATTGCGTTTTGCATTTGATACCCGGGTATGCTTATTATGTCCTTACTCTGCAATTCAAGATATAGGACCGTCTCATGAATCTTCGCATTCACTTGTGTTCTTAAGTTTGCATTTTATGAACCGCAAAGTTCAGCATGCCTATGTCTACAAGTCATATCGCCAATGGTTATTCTAACTAATGCTCTTTTCCAGGCAACTTCTGAGTATGGCGCTGAGAGACACCTAAATGATCTACTATTTCCAAGGACCCACCACAAGTCACAAAAGATCAAACAAACTCAGCAAAATGAATGCTAAGATTGGCAAACATTGTCTAGCGTCACTGTTGTTTAATGGTTCTAGCTGGAGTGTATGCCCTTCAAGCACCGTTTTGAATGTAAGTTATGGGAAAGGTAATTGGAAAGGGATGCAAGGAAAGAGGGTTGGATTTTTTTTTTTTCGGATTGGGTTGGGTTTCAAATGAAGGGTCATCCAGCTCATGTATTTGTAAGTTGCATTCAGTGATTATGACAATTCATTCTTTTCCTAACTTTCCTCTGCTCTTTGACCATTCACATCGCTTTATACTAAAATTTTAGCTGGAAGAGAACACACATTGCTTGTACCAACTAACTAATAGGTGCCCAAGTTGGAAAAAGAACACTAAATACATCCTTTCAAAGTTTCTCAAGGAAAACAATAATATAAGACTAAATTTCATTAAGAGCTGAATTTAGATCCCAGGAAATTAATACACAAAGCTCAAATTTTAGACACTACAAGAATGACAAGACGTTGAGAAATAAAAACCAAGTAATCAACATCATCTACTTATTGTGCTGCAAATAGGTCTCATAAACCAATTGAGCTGCTAGAATATCCACCACTGCTGATCCAACAGACTTGAATACAGTAATCTCCTCAGAATTGCTTCTCCCATCCTTCTCCCCTGTTATGAGTTGTACCAAATTTCCTCCAATGTCTTCTTTCCCAATGACACCTCTCTCAAAAGCACCCACCAACTCTCCTGCCTCCACCAAAGCAGCCTCATTGTCCACAAAAACTCTTCCTCTCTTTATTGCCTCATCATCACACTCCTTCATGGAATGTTTGAATGAGCCAACCAAATCAAGATGAGCCCCTGGCTTCAGCCTCTGGCCCTTCACAAGCGCCACCTCCGAGTTCGTTGCGCAGCTCACAATGTCTCCCATCTCAACCACTTCATCCAAACACCCATTAGTCTCAAATCCAACTCCATCAAGCCCCTCACTTTCCCGCATTTTCTCGGCCAACTTTCTCGCCTTTTCCTCCGTACGGTTCCAGATTACGACTTTCCTCAAACTGGGTCTCGCCACGAGATGGGCTCTGATCAGATGTGGTGCCAGAGCGCCGGCCCCAATCATCACAAGGACTTGGCTATCGTTTCTGGCCAAAACCCTCGAAGCCAAGCCCGAAACACACGAAGTCCTGAAAAGGGTCAGTTCAGTTCCGTCCACGGAAGCCAAGGTCTGCCCATTTGCGGAGCTGAAGAGCACGTAACTTGCGTGCACTCCGGGTAAGCTTAGCGCGGAGTTTTGCGGGAAGCAAGTCACTAGCTTGACGCCTATGTAAGGCAGAGAAGGAGAGTTGGACCAAGATGGCATGAGGAGGAGAGATGAAGCGGGTGAAACGTCGTGGCTTTGGCGAATTGGGCTACAGAGAGATGTTGAGACTTTGGGTAGAGAGGATTGGAAGTGATCGATCAGAGTGCGGTGAGAGAGGAGGGAGTGCAAAGATTGAGTGTTGATGAATACTGGGGATATGGAAGAAGAAGCCATTGATGACGACGAGATTGTCTGTGGAGGTCACTAGTCACTGGTCGCTAGCCAGGTCCCCGTTTGTGATGAAGGCAGTGGTGGAGTTTGGGCGTGGAAAATACAGGGGAAGACCAGACTTGTCTTATAATGATAATATATAGGAATAACTGGAAAAAAGAAAAAGAAAAAAAGAATAGCACATTTCCGCAATTTTAACCTGATATTTTGTGTAAAATTATAATTTCGGATTTTAAATCTATGTAAAATTATACCTGTTACCTATAAATTTATCAATAAATTTTTTATTAAAAATGAAATTTATATTGAATATATTTTATATACACTAATTAATATAAAAAATTTATTAAAAATAACTTAAAACAGTCAACAAAAATTTTCTGATTTATATACAAAATATGCAAATATAACTTCACGTAACATTGCGAAAAGATTAATCTCCTGCTATTTTTTTAACAGTTGTCCCTAATATATGTCAAGTTTATCAAGTCAACTGATCATCATCAGAGACTTTGTTTGTTCAAGATGGTGACAAATGTCCTCCTGAGTCTTTACATGTAATATGTGAAATTGAAATGATAAGCGGGTTGATTCAAGTGATAATAACATTTACAATCTAGAATCTCGGTCTTATATTTGAGTCACATTGAAAATAGACGTAAAAGCTTATTATCTCTAATAGGTGGAGTATAGATTAGGTAATAATAAATATTTTCTTTTAATTTATAATAAATAGAAATTATTAGTTAAATTTACTATAAAAAAAGAGAAACGACAAGTCATTTCTTTTATACTTTTATATCTGTGTAAAAAAAATTCACTTTTGATATTAAGAGGACGTTTGTCAAAACTCAAAATAGTGTCTGACAAATTACTCTTGAGCTCATGGATGTGAATCAACCTTAGTACACGTACGAGGGATGGATACCGACAATCTCAAAATCAACCGTTTCTATTATGATTAAATACCATAATTTTTTTTTATTTTTTATTTTTTTGAAAAAAAAAAAGAAAAAACTGAAAAGTATCATTTCTGTTAATTAAAAAAATCTGTTAATTGAAAAAGGATAAAAGTATATCATATGTACATTTCTAGTCACATTTTACTAATTGATTTCCTACATAATACTAATACTCTTGAGATATTAACATCTCTAAAATAACTTTTACAAAATAAATAAAAAAGAAGAAGAAAGGAAAAAATCTTCAAAAATATTGCCAAACAAACGCTATCATCAAAACATTTTTTTTAGTCATAGTGAAAACTCTTTAAAAAAAAAAAAGAAATTTTGATTTGTTCAAATGAAAAATGATTAGATATATGGGAATACTAGTGAATAAGTTTTTTTTTAAAAGAAACTAGTGAATAAGTTTTTGAAATAATTTGGGCCCCGTTTGTTTCGCCTATTTGAATGTGTGTATTTGAATGGAAATTGTAGAATGGGTTATAATTGGAATGGAAGACATTTGAATGGAAAAATAGTAGAATGGGTTATAATTAGAATGGGAGTATTGGAATGGACCATTCAAAAACACCTCTTCCTCTCCATTCTCATCCAAGACACAAAAATCCATTCAAATAGTTGATGTGACTGATGAACCATTTGAATGGAAAAACTAAATTGTTGAAACAAACACTCATTCCAAAAGACCATTTAAATAGAAAATTTAGAGTTATTGAAACAAACACCCATTCAAATGGATTTTCCATTCCAATAGAATGGAATGGGCGAACCAAACGGCCCCTTGATATTTTATAGATATCTCACTTGGGAAGTTGGAACAAAAAGTACGCGTGGGTTACTTCTCGATTACTGAGTGTGAGATTTAGCCATAAAAGAGGCGGTGTTTTTAGGTTTATTCCTTTAAGATTTCGTACCAGTATTCAATTGCCAATAGTTTTTTCCAAATATACGAAGGGCATTATGGGGCAAATATGGGGACGTGAGGTATGAAGGTTTTTTGTATTTTTCATCATACTGAAAGCCCACGACAGTTGAAAATTAACTCTTAATATAAGAGTGAATCACTGTTAATCTATGTGAATGCTTATTTTGTTCTATGTTATTGTTCTTGTTAGTAAAAGATTGTGCCTCTATAACATAAATTTTGAAAGAGAACTGTTTGGTTGATAAGAAAGCAAAGAAATATCCACTTAAGGGTAAATGAAAATTCTACCCTTCTATCCCAGTTATCTCTAGCAGGAAATGATCATTGAGTTCCAGGTATACCCCTGTTTCGCATGAACAAGGATATTTATCTTACTATATTACAGATATTTGTATATTTACATTCCTCTAACTTCAACACAGGGGACAGAGTTGGCGCATTCAGAGGCCTCACCCTGTTGAACGACATTATGCTTATGCCTTATACACATTAAAACACAACTTCACCGGCCCCCATAAGCAGTTGATGCTGCATAATAAGCATGAGTTGTTGCTCTGATGACTGAATTCCCCCAAATCCTCGTCACAATGTTGAAGAGAGTAGCAGAAAACTTCAATTTTAACTAGCTACTTTGCTCACCCAAGAGAAGAATGCTGAACAAGAACTGGAACTGGACTTTTGTCTAAAGCATTCATGTTCTTTCTTTGGCGCTAAACACTAGTGTCCCCGGCCTAAAGCTGGGGCAAGAATCATCCAAGGGTGTATGGATCTTAAATTAGCAAGTGGGAAAGTTCTGTGCTTTCCACAGCATGCCACCAGTTGTCATCCAGATCTTCGTCATCGACGTTTTCCTGTATGGTGTTTGCAGAAGAAAAGAAAAGGATCACGTTATATTCAAACAAAATGCGCCAAAGGATATCTGACAATCTTTAGGACTCGGGAGACTTTGCTAGAGAGTAGACTAACCATCGTGTTGAGCTCTGATAAAGCCTGCCTTTTTTCAACATTATCCGCAAGTCTAATGGCTTCAAGCCACCACGAATCTGGGGTGGAATTGTTAGCTGTACTTTTATCATTGAAACATTCCTCGTTGTAGACTTCAGACCCTCCATGATCCACCATATCAGGTATAATATCCAATGGAACTGGACGCAAGGGAGAACGATAACCTGGTGCCAACAATGAACTCAGAATGATACATAGCTTACAAGATGAAAAGCTGAATCAACAAGACTATTTTTCTCATCACCTCTGCAGTCAGGATCATGACATTTCTGGTAATAATCAGCCCGTCTTAAGTCAACAACGTACATCACTAAGCAAAAAAATTATAAAGCAAATTAGACTATAATTTACGCTGCTAAAACAGAGGCGGAGCGCAGGATTTTCGGAAAATGAACAGCTACATTGTATCTGGGAAATCCCCATAAGAATTATAGCAACTTATTTATCCTGGATATTTCACGACCGATTTTTCTATCACCAAAAAATAAAGAACAAGAAAAACAGAACAGAGAAAGGGAAAAAGAAGAGGCTATCAAATGAACCATTACCGAATATGGCCTTAAGACCAAAGAGATACAGGGTAAAATTAAAGCTTACCATGATTACTTTTATGCTCTCTACCAATACGCTCACAGTATCTGTTTCTTGACATGCTGTAGACCATCAGTCCATAGTCTGAAAACAAGTACCAGGAACGAATTTTGCCTGAAAGCAGCAAGTTTTTAACAATAAAAAGTGAAAATTTTGTTGTAAATAAGTATTTGTGATGCAGAACACCAATAAATTCAAGAGAAATCAAGTCTAGATATGAATATTTTTTAGGGGAAAAAAGGTTTTTTGGTCCATGAAGCCCATGATAAAAAGAACAAGCTACCACCTGATACGTTTCCAATAGAGGCAACAGATTCTATAAATGTATCCAAAGCAGGGAACGGAGATTTCCCCATGAAGTATGTTGCTGAAGCATCAATGCCGCATCCATCCAATGTGAGTTCTTGAGGGCAACTGAAACGTCGTCCAGAATTATGATTTACCTGTATTAGGAAAACACTGGCTGTGTTAAAAGATGAATGACATAGTCATAGATGCATCATGCATGCTTTATGCCTACATAGGACAGGTTATCCATGCTCCAAAGGCTAAAGGAAAAGATGTGAAGAAATTTGGTATCCATTAGCATCAGAATTTCCTAAAGTGAAACACTCTACAAGATGGCCCAAACATGGAACAAATAAAGATCATGTTACCTCAGTATTGAATTGAAGGGTCTTCACACAGAGAAGATCCATTTTGCAGACCAAAAGCTTCTCACAATCGACATCCATATTGCAGATCAAGGATGCCATGAACATATCCTCCTCATACTGTAAGTTAAAACATCCAAAATACTTTTTCAAAGGAGCAAATGAGCTAGTTTCCACCACTCAAATCCAAGAAAAACTCATTCACCCTATGTAAATTTCAAACACGTAAAAACCACAAGTCCTTACATGGAAAGCATTTCAAATTATAAACTATAGGGTCCACTAGGCTCATAATGATTCAAAAGGACGAAAAGGGCTATACACTATAACATACCAGAAGAACATATTTATTATAATGAAAATTTACATTTTTAACCAACTTTGCAAACAAAATTGTCATATTCGAGCAAGGCTCATAGCTCCATTGAGCAAATAATATAACAACATAACTTTGGTAAAGCATCTCAACAATTGAGTGCTTGTTACTAACCTATAATATGATAGTTAAATTAAAATATTTTCCAAAGAAAGCATATCATACCATGTTCTTAGCTCTGTAACGCCCTGTAGGTAAAAGCACAGAATTCTTCCCTGCCTTTGAAGATAGAGCTAGACGAAAGCAACGATTTCTGGAATAGACTGCAGTGTCCACAAAAAGTTGACTAGGAGAGTCAGCAGAATTCGACTCTTTCTTAACGAACAATTTTTCAAACCGTCCATCCTTTTCCTTTCCACTAAATATCCGTGAGCATATCTGATAACATGCCATCAGATAATGACAATAATTGAGATTTCTACAAGGAAAGAAGAAAGAAATTTGTTGCATCTGAGAGAGTATTATCTTTGGGATGGAACACAAAAAAGACTATGCAGATCACCTGAAATTGTCATTTTACATAGAATTGCTGGTTAATAAAGCTTAGTTGGACAACTAGAGTTAACCGAATTTTATGCTTAGCCTACTATTGAAAAGGTATATCCCGTCAATTCCATAACTATGATACAACTGCAACATAATAGCAAATCCCAGTTTGCAGCTAAAAGTTAAGTTGATCATGTCCGAATGATTAAAAAGTTCAAAGTCTCATTCCTTCTTAATCAATACATACCTCATTGACAAATGCACCAGCATGTGAGTTGTCTTTAAAAGCAGTCTTAGGTATACGAATGATTAAATGCCGAGAGAACTTCACTGCGAATGGACAAAATACAATCAATTCGAAACAGGAGCTTAGAATTAAAAGTAACAGATGCCCATGTTTGGAAATGAGCACAAATAGACAATAGAGACACAGTAAATTTGCTGCAAATACAAAGACATCTGCAATGAATAAGGACTGTATATTATGCATCTCCTAGGAAACCATACCATCAGTTGAGGAATCAAGCTCCAATATCCATTCCTGATTTCCTTTAATGGAGTATTTATCGAGCAAGGCTTCTAAAATTACTGATATTAGAAGATCAACCATTTCATCTCCATCTCTATCTACGTTTTCTCTTCTACTGAATTCCAAGTCAAAGTAAAGATGACATGGTAAACCCTGAAAACAAGACACATTCGAGCTTTAGTAATTAAAAACCATGCGGAAATATCCACAGGTAGTCATTTATCTTTTCTGCTTTAATTTAAGAAAGAATTTTATAGAGGTGCTCACCTCCTGAATCACTTCGTAATGATGTCGAAACTTGGACTCCATATTTTTGTACCTGAAATTTGAAAATGCAGCAGAAGCAAGCGATCCTAATTATTATTGATAACAATGCAAGGAAATAACATAGCATGGCTAAAAGACAACCTTTTCCAGAAGTCCTTATAATTTGAAACAAGGAACCTTCTTTGTCCGTTAAAATGGTCTTGATAACTAAAGACACGAGCATGATCATGCCCTTTAGCAAACTTCATTGCTTCCTCCTGCCGCGGAAATGTAGACCATATTTCCCTACTGAACAAACAGGACAAAGACCCAAATCACAATCACATTGGAATATGACATAAATCACAATCACATTGGAATATGACATACTTAAAGAATTGAAAGAAGTAAAGTTAAACAAACACCTTAAACTTGATTTACTTTGTTCGCCGACACAGTTCCGAATTTCATTCAATAATCGCAACAACAACCGTGATGGTCGTTTTGGAGGTAAACCATGCGGCGACCCGTAGAACACGAGGGGAGAAATCTGCCTCCCACAATCAAAACCGTCACCACATCAAGGGAAAAAAAGACATATTAGTTTAGTGGAAACACAAGAAAGAAAACACCACCAAATGACTAAAGCATAGATCTTTAAACATGGGAGAGCAAAATTTATACTTTCATGGCAGAAGGCTGGATTTTGGGTAATTTTTTCGGTTTATGAGTTTCTGAATCTGGAGATAGAATGGTGGAATGTGGAGAGAGCTCACGCCTCGATTTGCTTCTACCTCTCTTTCTTTCTCTTCCAGCCGATTCTGAAATTAAATTAAGACCAAATAACAGTGAAAGAAATTGATATCTTCAAAGTATAACGAAAATTTCAGATACCCTTTTGTTCTCGCAATCAGAAATGAATAAGAATCGATTTAAGATTGAACCCCAAAAAAAAAACATACATATATATATATATATTAGGTGAAACTAATCACAAATCTCAAATCCACTAAAAGGAATCTAAAGACTTTGATTATTAAAAAAAAAAAGAGAAAGAGGAAGAGGAAGAGAGATGGGGCTTACGAGGAGGAGAAATGCCGCACTTGAAGGACTGAAACAACCGATCAACATAGTCCATGGCAACCTGATTGAAATTGCTCACTCCAAGACCAAGACCAGTTTTTTTTTTTTTTTTTTCAGGTTTTTCTTTTACTGATATATATTTAATAATAAAACGAAAAATAAGCTAGCGGGAAATTGAATTTTTTCAAGGGAGGGAAGACAAACGGCAATAAAAGCAACCAGCCAATCAGCCTCAGCCACCCACATTTCACCGAGTTTTTTTTTTTCCCCCCCCCCTTTTTGGTGAGGTAACACTCATTTAACTGAGTTTAATGGGCAATTTTAATTACAGAAATCTTAAAATGTAGCTAATAATCAAATTGCTATTTATGTAATTGTGAGGTCGGCGTAAAAGTTTGAAACTGTGTGTAAAGCGTCATTTTCTGGCATTTTTCTTAAAAGGGTCCATGGCACAAATGGTCCCTGAATTATTCTACTTAGAGGCAATTTGGTTCTTAAAGATCTAATTGTGTCAATTAAGCTTTTGAATTTTCTTATTTGAAGCAATTTGATTTCTGAACTGTTTAAATTACTGTGGCTTATGTATCAGACGTAAACAACAATGTTATTTTATGACTTTAAAAGTACCATGCTGTCTAAGTCCTTTATAAGAACGACATGTCGTTGAGAGTAACGTATTTATTAAAAATATGACATGCCGTTTCAGTTCGTTTAACTAAAACGACAACAGCATTAAAATCAAAATGATGTCGTTTATTCTACTGTACATAAGCTATGGAACCATTTTTTTTTCCTTCTTTCCAGGGAATAAAGCTTTACGGTCCTTACCTGATAAGAAAATAACAACAAAATGGACATCCTGAGAAAACTGCCGAAATGTCGTTTGCTTTCTTAAGCGACAGCAATCTTTAAACGATGAGGAACCCATGGTTTCAATTCAACGACAGAAACAATAAACGACAAAACTGCAAAAACGACAGTTAATCTAAAAATGACGTTGCATTTTTAAATTTCAAATGCAATTGTCAAGGAGAATCCACATAGCTAGACACAGAAGTTGTAGGTGAAAACGTGAAAAAAAAAAAAGAAAGAAAGAAAAGAGTACACTAAACGCTTTTACAACCTTTTTTTATTTGGAAAGAAGGTAAATTCAGAAGTTTAAACACATGTCGTATTTAAACTACAGCTACCTTCATCATATGGCATACATGTAGTTTCCCTAAAACGACGGCTAGCTTCATCATAAAACTGCATGTCGTTTCGAAAAAACACCAAAAAAAATTTGTACGACAAACTCAATATATCGTTATTTGGCATTAAACGTAGCAAAATTTAAAGAAAAAAACATATTGTCGTTTCTATGATAACTCTGTAGCA